>JAYJLV010000027.1:4028006-4063410 GCA_036873485.1 Torymus texanus | reverse complement strand
GTTGAAGCGGCGTAGTGTAAATTATTACGATCGATTATAGTATCTTGGTAGATTGCATATATATATATATATATATATATATATATATATATATATATATATACTACACAGTTGTTTTTTGAAGATTCGCGTATGAACTTTTAAATGTATAAGGTAAAATGTCTTTGATTATATTATTCGCCTGGAAATGTATAAGGTAATTTCTAACAGCTGGAAGATCAGTTTACCTACCGGAATTCATAAACATTCTAAATCAGTATCATCGCAAACTGGTAGGGGCGAGTTTTCATACATTCGAAAAACTTACCGGTCGTAATTGAGGAGGAGAAGTTGAGGAATACTCGTTCAAAGTTCGCGACTAGGCATCGCCGTGGTATATCTTTATATATACGCAAGTAGATGCACTCCAAGTACATAGAGACGTCGCCCTAACTATATATATATATATATATATATATATATATATATATATATATTCAGAATACGTATACTCTCTACGCTTCTATGCGCGCAAGTTTGAATGAGTATTTCCCAACTTTCCCCTTTGCTTATGGACGTTAATTTTGTTCTTAGCTTTGGGAAAATCTGAGTAATATGCGGACCCGTGTGTTTTGAATGCTCGCCTCTGAAGAAAATCTTTTCTTCTTTCGTCTCTAGAAAACGGTTTTTTCTCGTATAATTTTGTCTAGTTCAAAGTAAAGTTGAGGTGAATTTTATTCACCATCATGAAAGATATGACTTAATATTCAATAGCATAACTCTTATTTAACAATAAAAAGAAAAATGGATATTTAAATATTTACATTCTTTATGATATTTTTAGTAAACAATTATAGTTTCCAGCCAAAAGTATTTACAATTATCTATATACAAATACGGTTCTTGCAATTTGTCGTTCGAATTCTTTTCTATATTTCATTAAACAATCAAAAATTTAGAAACGAATCCTCGCAAAATACTGAAAATTTTTAATAGGAAACACAGCAATTCGCTAAACACATTTTAATACATATTATATAATAATAATAATTTCTACTATCCAGACTTTTTTCAAAGGCAATATGTACATGCGTATATTAATTCTCGTTCTTTTGTTCCAGTAAACAACTACAACCAGTCGTTCCAGTTCGCTAGCGGCTCGCAGCTACCGGCGCTGCCGCCGTCCGACGCAGCGCATCAGATGCATCAGCAGCTGCAAGACCAATCGGGTATGATGATGGGTGGTCCACAGCAGGGTCAAGTAGGCCAAATGGGCCAGATGCAACAACAAGGCATGGGTCCGATGGGTCCAATGGGTCCGATCCATCGTTTCGGACAGATGAAGCGCTTCGGCCCGCGAGTCGACGCGCATGGTCAGGTGATCATCGAGACGGACGAGAATCTCTCGGACAAGGAGATATATCCGGGCCAGAGCATCTCACAAATGGGTGAGTGGCTGGGGTTTTGTTTTTTTCTTCTTCTTTTTTTTTTGATGTCGGTAGTTTGGGACCGCGAGAATCAGCGAGTTTCACGCTGGATTTACAGAGTGGTTGTATAGGGGGAGAATGGGTAGTACGTGATTTGCTGACGGTATGAATTGTAGTGTCTGGGTTTTCGACTGCGAAGTAGTATATAGTAATTTTTTATCGTGACCATTTATAAGATCTGTTACAACGCGTGTAGGGGATGTCATGCGATACCGTTTGTACGTATATGAAGTTTTGTTTTTATTGCACGGGAAGAAGTTTTGTGCCAAGTTACATGTACATAGCACTAGTAATAGAGACGCAGTAGTATAGTCGGACGTTGAACTTTGACCGGTATTTTCTAGCACTTCGAAAGTATTATCTTCTTCTTTTCATCTTCGAAGTCTTGTGCTTCGTATATTCTTTATTGTGCTTCAAACGAAAATATGTATCTATCTAGATACCCTTGATGATTACAATTTCTTTTGTACACTTACTTTGCAAGCTCTTTATATACATTTCTCGAAAATGAAATAATTACTTTAGTTTAAAATATTTTTGATAAATTTTAATTGCAAGTTAACCTTAGAATATTAACCAGTTATTAAATTCATTTGTATGTGGATAGTATAATTTAGAGAGCGGTTTAAAATACTAATCAACCTCATATGAAGCAAGTAGTAGTAGGTTCCTTGTTTAGGTCAGACGTATACGCTTTATTACACTGCAGAGTCAGGATCATTTCCCCCTAACGAAGCATCGTAAAATTTTGCCGTACTACTCTTCTCCTATACCAAACAAGGCAAAAGAGTCGATGCGCACACTTTATCACACTCGCACGCATTACACCTCGGCTCCTCGTCGAGGTTCACGGCCCACAAAGCCAGCGATGTAAAAGATCCGGCGCACAGAGAAACCAAAACCAAAAAAAAAGAAAAAAAAATTGCGTGAGGGCAATGAGCGCAAGTACATAAAGAGAGAGAGCTGGCATGAAAACCCGTTGTTGGCTCGCGTGCACGCAGGGGTGCCGGAAATCACGAAGGATTCGGCGAGCGAGGCCAACTACAGCGAGGAGGAGGCGGACCCAGCGGCAGCGGCCGTCGTCGTCGCCTCCTCGTCGCAGCGTCGTCCCGCCGCCAACACTGGCGGCAGGATGTCTCACCACGGTAGCCCAAGCCAACCGTCTCCACAACAGCAGCATCAGCAGCAGCAACAGCAGCAGCAACAGCAAATGCAGCAGCAAATGCAACAGCATGGCGGACCACCGCCCCAACAACAGCAGATGCAGATGCAACAACAGATGCAACAGCAGAGGGGATATGGATCGGGTCCGGGCCAGGGTCCGCCAGGTCACAGACAGGAGAGATCACGCGAACGTGCCGGACCCAGACCGCCTCCGCCGCAAGATCCTTACTACGATCAGCCCCCGCCACCAGGTAGTGAGAACAAAGGAGTGATCGCCTGTCTGCCGATGTCTCTGTCTTTCTATCTCTATCTCAGCGTCAGTGTGTCATAATTGTCATGATGATGATGGTCATCATCGTATTTACCGAGATATGATATCGGTAGTGTGTTTTGATGGAGCACGTGCAGTCCGCTATATGGTCGGGTCCACTCTTTGCAATGCTTCATGTCACAGTGTGCGTGTGTATGTTTCACGCGCAAGCCCAGTTGTACGCGCGCGGGCTGGTGTTTTTTTTTTATTTCAATGAAATATTAAGGCATGTTTACTTTTGCGTGGTTATTTCGTGAATGGGAATTCCGTAAAGAGGAATTGAAGAAAAATTTTGAGCATTGAAATAGTTTGGTAAAGAAGGATCACGCGATATGCAGAAGAAATTAATTTTCTGTCTGGATGAAAGTGGGTAAAACTTATGCCATCGTCGAGATCGTAAAAAATTTAATTAAAAAATTCTATTCTTATGAGTCAGGAGTGATAAAAAATCGATTTGAATTAGTGTCTTATTAGAACGGCTCTGTTTCTACGTCAATTTATTTAACGGAGTGAAAAATTTATTTAAATTGTATTCAAGCAAACTTGAGTGCATTAAACCGAATGTTATTAATACTAAAAATATTCCTTTTTATAGTTATTATTACTATGAAGTTTTTGAAAATTTGAGTAATAGAACTGGGTATACAATATACGGCAAGAGTAAGCATGTCTTTTATTTATACACTATTGTAAACAGTGTGTGGTGTATCGCTATCTCAACTTCTAATCGATCACAAAAATCCTGTATTCTACTTTTTCTCTTGCAAGATAACTCAAATCTCTCCATGTCTTTCCTGTATTGCACCTTTTCTACTATGAAATTCTTCGATCTGTGCATCCTATCTTTTTCTCTTCAAGCTTCAAAATTTATATTATCGATGTTTTTCGATGTTATATTATACATTACATATATAAGTGGTGATAAAACAATCTACGTTTCTGTAATGTGTGTTGGCATTATTCGCACTATTTATGAACTAATTTAAATAACATATAAGCTAAAATACAACTTGTTTATTTTTAAAAGAGTTTTAAACTGTTACTCTTTGTACAATAATATTTCTCAAAGAGAAAAGTTCTCACTTAATAATATCGGCATTTTCAAAGGGTTCAACAGTTATAACTTTTTAATAAATAATATATTTAATCCTATTTTTGTTAGCAAATTTTAAAAATGTCTAATTGATCCATAAGATCAGGAGTTATAAATTGTGCTATATACACTGTCAAAAAGCGTCCACATATATAGATATACTATACGTGCATTTAGAAACGAAAAATGTAAGCATATAATATATCTATCTATAGGTAGAACTTTTATGACATTGTATATTATTTAAAATTGAAAATAAAACATTTTCTATTTGAGAAAGTTTGACAAATGACAGTAACGATACTTGTTTTTTTTTATTATATTATTTTTTTACTTTCATTTTTTTATAAAATATTTTTTCAAATATGATACAATAAGATCTCATATTCTAAATGTATCTATTTTTTACATTTTTCATATAACTTATGTGAATGTTAAATATTTTTTAAAAAAATTTCGTCGTTGTGAATTTCTATATGATGTAAACATATTTTACAGTTCTCACTAACCTATTACCAATAAATTGGGCAATAACTATTACGTTGAGAGCAATAATAAGTTATATGTGTGGAAAATAATCATTAATTTTAGTATTGGATAGTGGGAACTAACTGGTATATACTGTAAAAATGTATACATAAGCGCACAAAATATGCTACTTTCTACAACTTTCAAAATGAATTATTTAAATATGAACTTTTATACAGGCGCTATATTATTATAAGTAATTCTATTTTATAGTATTTGAAAGTAACCAAATGCTATTACAAATGGTTATAACTGAAATGTTTTATTCAACAACGACAATAATACAATGGAATTGACGCCAAATAATAAGTAGAAAGATATTATTATTCGATCATAACACAAACTGCATGTCGTACACAATAATAACTTTCGCATACAATGGAGGATATCTATTATGGACACGTGAAATTAGTCACCTTGTGCAAACGTAAAAAACGCACAGCATTCTAAAAAGCAGAAAAAAGTAAATATATTATTAAAAAGGGGTCAAATATGTACGGGAGAGCTGAGTTATCATTAAATCTATTTTTCACCCCAAGAGAATTGGAAAATGTTATTTAACAAAAATACAACACTTTCCATCATTAGTTTTTAATTTTCTAAGAATCAATTGAAAACTATTATCGAAAGCTTTTATTTGACACTCAGAAAATTAAAAAGAAATGGTGCAAAGTGTTTAATTTTTTTTAAATTGAATTTTTTTCCAGTTGTTTGGTATGGAATCTGGATTCTTTGATGACTCTGATTATTCCCCCATCGTTGGGCCCTGATTGTTTTCTAAATATATTTATGTTTTCATACTCTTTCGATAATATACTGTTTTTACCTTCTCCATAAGGGAATAAACTTAATGTGTCTATGGGCATCCTCCTTTTTCATAATTTTTTGATTGAATGTCTCGAAGAAAAATTGTCATAAATCAAAGACCCAAAACCTGTGCACCAAATTCATTGCGGAATATAAGTGTGTCTTGCATAGAGCCCATATATCTGTAAAATAACATTGAATCATTCGTCTTGATGAATGTCACTCACTATTCCAACTCAAAACAATACAACTAGCCTAATACTGCAAGAATATCTATAAATTAACCACGTCAAACCAATTAAAATTTCAACAGAAAAAATCTAAAACGCACGTAAGGTGTACCCGTAGTAGAATCAAATCATATTAACAAAAAAGAAACTCATTCAAGAATTTTTTATGCTAACCGCGTATCAACTCTTTTTTCTTGGACGCAAAGGCAACCAACGTGGTCGGGGGCCAATGTACCGAGGTGCGCATATGGGTCAGGCGCAGGGCGGACCCCACCGTTCGCCCGGCGTCCAACAGGCGAATAAGCGAACGCGCTGGTTCATCGCACTCTTTGACTACGATCCTACAACTATGTCGCCCAATCCGGATGCCTGCGAGGAAGAGCTTCCCTTCAACGAGGGCGATATAATCAAGGTTGGTTATAACTTTTTCTTCTCGTTCATTTTTGTTCTTATTGTGGAGATTGTGGGAATCGATATGATAACAATACCTCTAGAGAATATCATATAAATTATGTTTACATTACGTATTTTAATGTAACTATTTCACACGTGAATTAAATAGAACATTAAATTCTGGTAATGTCTATCTCTAGTATTGTTTTCTCGAATGAAGAATAATACGGTATAATATACAGAATTTATTTTGTTTTATTACTTACTGAACTTTGAAGAATATCATGAATATACTGTTTTCTGCTAAAGATCATTAATATTATTACAAAATTATTATAATTACATACAAAATGTTGAAAAATATCATAGTAAAGTATTATCTACTATCAATTCATTAAATTCAGTGCACATACTTTACTTAGTAATTTTAGGGATTAGAAGACACACTGGCCTAGTTCTGCCTGATTAAGTATGAAATTGCATACTTAATGACATTTTGAGCGACAAATTTAAATTTTCATATCGACCTGTACACTCTTCAACTGAAAATTCTGAGAAAAACAAAATCGACGCTTACCCTCGTTTGCCACAACCTTCCCAACAACATTACAACAAGCGATGAATTCACCGGCCTACTTAACTACCGCCATGAAACCCGAAATCCAATCTCCCGGAAAGCCCATCTTAAATCTCCATAAAGCAGATCATCCGCTCTTCCTCTCACACGAGCCTCTTTCTCTCCCTCTTCCATCCACGTACTATATAACGCCATCATCATCATCATTATCTCGGTCGTCGTCCACAGGTCTACGGCGAGAAGGACGCGGATGGCTTCTACTGGGGCGAGTGCCGCGGTCGCCGTGGCTACGTGCCGCACAATATGGTGGACGAGGTTAAGGACCCGAACGAGATCGCCCAGTTGCAGGCGACGCAAGGCGGACCCGGTGTAGGCGGACCCGGCCGACGTGGTCAGGTACCCAACGACCGCTGGGGCGACATCTACGCGAGCATGCCCGTGAAGAAGATGATCGCCCTCTATGATTACGATCCACACGAGCTGTCGCCCAACGTGGACGCTGAGGTAAGCCTGTGGGGACGGTTAATTACCGGATAAGGGGGTGTGCGGACAACGTTTAACGGTCGCGAGCTCAATTAGGCACGCGCACGGTCCAGCAGTTGAATGCGCCACGACGAAAGAACGGAGGGGCGGAGATGGAATAATGGATAATGGAGAGGGAAGGGGACGATAAAGTTGATTGTCGAGAGCGTAGGCGTACCCGAGGCGCCGGGCTTTTTTGTTCGAAAGTTCGAATGGCAGCTAGTTTGAGGGGCTACGACGGAGAGTTTGATGTGTTATATAGTCGGGGTGATGTGGTTCTGGTGTTGGATTTACTCTGAGGAGATCCGAATTATTGCTTGACTTAGATAGATGAACAGCTTCGCGTAACGGTCACAGATGGATACTGATGCAATAATGAGTCGTAAATATTTATATTGCATTCGACCTTTTTCGTCAGCTGAGTAGAAATAATTGATGGACGTGGTAATGTTACATGGAACTTCATAATTCATAGATTTAGGGGGATGATAATTGCTAATTTTATTTCCTAATTATTCGTAAACTAATAGACCGTACGTATGTTTGATCTTGTTAATTATTTTTTATCTTAACTGTATTTGGCATAGAAATAACTCTGACACCGTTAAATCATTGTTCAAATTTTCTGTCAATAGAACACTTCCAAAATTAAATTCAAGAAGATATTTCACATTAATGAAGTAAAATTCTTTGAACTACTGAAATCTTTAAAAAGTCAACAGACTGTTGTAAGATAAATTGATGTTATTTCCATAAATTATTATTAAAGATATCTTCCAAGAATGTTCCTTTATAAATATCCAGGATTCAACGTTATGGAATTAAATCGTATCGCTATTATTATTTAATCGTTTAATAAACTTTTTCCTTTATTATTACATTTTTTATATTACTTATGGGAATGGTTTGCGACGAGACCTTCAGTTAATAAAGATAAAATCCGAACTATCTGAGCTTTGATGTTGAAAGACACTTGTAAATAAAATACAGTGGTGTCTCTGTCAGTTAAGTATACGCTAGGCTTGAACTCGAGCATTCTACTGCTGAACCGTTGCCGCTCTTCCTTTACTATTATTATACATTTAACAATGAATACAACAAAAGGTGAAACCAAAACTTAACTTTATTCACTACCTTTGCAGCAAGTGGAGCTGAGCTTCCAGACGGGCAACGAGATCTACGTGTACGGCGACATGGATGACGACGGCTTCTTCATGGGCGAGTTGAACGGCGTGCGTGGCCTCGTGCCAAGTAATTTCCTCACGGAGGCACCGAGCCCGGGCCAGGGCCAGGGTCCGCCACCGCCTGGTGGTCGCAGGCCACCTGGCCAGGGTCAGGGCCCGGGCGCACGAGGCCCGCCACCGCCGCCCCGGGAGCCGCCGGGCCATCGTCGCAACAAAGGTAAACCCGGCGACTCCTTTTTCCATTAAATTATATTTTATATACACATATATATATAATTTTATATATGTATATATATATATATATTTCTTCCCAACCTGCGATCGTCGCGAAGGAGACGAGTTGACCTCGACCCTCCCGACGCGCGCCTCGTGTCGCCCTGAGGTCTCGCGCGTCAGTCTTTTGTCGGTTGATATATAACTCTATATGTGTGTGTCTATTTCTCGGCCACATTCCATTCACATCGCGCGCATGCGGGGGTGGTAAGCGACGATAATGAAAAGTCCTTGCGGATTCTTGGAATTTCTTTTTTTTTATGTCGAAGAAGTGTCCATTGCATGAATTTAAAGATGTTTTTGGATGTTTCTTTTATTCGAATATATCGATATTATCCGTTGGTCGGTCATAAATCGTTTCTATATATATGAGTCATTAAGCGAATATTGTAAAAAGATATTAAAAATATTCATTTTTGAAAGCGAGTATTAAAGATTGTAAGAGCTTCAAAAATCAATGAAAAGTTTTGAAGCATTAAAAGTAATGTCCATTCGAGTTTTGGCTAGAAGATGCGAACTATATACTTTTAAATGTATGTAAATATGTATATTGGAAATATTCTTTAATGTACCACATAAATTAATAAGTAATATTTGAATTTTATTGTTGTAAGAATAAATAATTACTCCAGTGTAAACATCTCCTTGATATCCATTTTTCGCAAGGTAAGGTCACGTTTGATGTATTGGTTGTGTGCCTGGCACCGATTCTTTTTTCAGATTTTAAATTTAGAAATTTTCTATTTTTAATGTACACCACATACGACATACTGCAGTTTATCCATAGTCGACGTAAATAATTTCAATAGCCAATATTTGTACCGTTGAAAACAAAGCAAATCAAAAATGAATATTTAATAACGCTGTGAATGGAATGAATTAAGCGGCAGCAACAAGACACGAGACTTGATGTGCCAGACGACAGGCAGCGACGGGTCGCAGAATAAACAAATGAGTTGTCTAAAGAGTTTAAAAAAAAAAGAAAAGAGATAAACCAAAATATCCATTGTACCACAGTACCAATGTTTCCGCCCCTCCCTCCCCCCCTGACCCGCCCGACCCCCCATCACGAATATCACACAACACAATGCAATCATCAGAACCCAAAAATAAAAGCAACAGCGTCAATCAAACATGTGTCATATAATTCAATAACGCACATAATAATGCAATGTCACCATAAAAATTGTCAAAAAATATAAAAAAGAAACAACACGTACAATCAGTGAGAAAGCAATCAGACAAGGTAATGTTCGTTGTTGGCCATCGACTGGTGACCAAAGAGCGGCGAGTCCCCGATTTGCAGAACAAATCAATATATATATAGCTGAAAACCCACAAATGTATTTTTTTTTTCTTATGCTTTAACAGATTAACAAGAGAAAAGATTAATTGAAATTGAACACGTTTTGTTTACGATTGTCACTCGTTTGAAAAACATGTGTAAAAACACTTTGCTGGCATTTATTTATTTTTGTATTTTATATATATATATATATATATATATATATATAAGTTAGGTAAACACACGACTATATGCAATAAACACCAAGCTGCTTTCAGTGTATTCTATTAAGTATATTATATATATTTATATATTTGTTCTGTCTCTCTCTATCTATCTCTGTGAGCACTATCGGCTCCGTTACTTCTTCATATATCTGTCTTTTTCTATATAGTTTTTTCTATATATTATACAAGTATACGTGCATATATATATAAATTAAATAATATATATACATACGCTATGTTTATATATATTTAGAGATTGGTTTTTTAATATTACTACTACTACTACTATTACTAATCATTTACTGCTCTGTGCCTCTCTACACACTGACAGTAATGATGATGTGTATACTATATATACTATATACTTACTATATACTCTATATATACCGACATGATTTGTCGTCTCTGTGTGCCTGAACTGGTCGATGGTCGTCGTGTCACATGATTGTCGTTCGTGTCGTGTTGTCATGCTGGCCATTCACGATATTCAATGTTTTTATTTATGTATTTTTTTAATGTCTTTTTTACTTGTATCTGTCTTTAAGCGCTTGATCAAAATCTCTTTCAAAATGAGTCTTATCTGTCTTTTATTATCGTTTTGTTATTCGTTTATATGAAAAATGATATTCTCTTTCACACATATTTGAAAGAACGGACTATATAATGATTAAAATGTATTAATCGTATAACTCTCTTTAGCGCTATATCTGAAAGGAAAAGAGAAAGGAATATAAATAAGTTTAAGACTGATTATAATTTAATAATTTTGTATAACTGCTGCTATATGTAAGATTAATGAATTTCTAATAAATTGATATTGCTTTATAAAATATACAAAATCGTGACATCGTTTCGAATAGTTTTTGTAATCTATCATCTTCATGAGATGACTGCTAATTATGGCAGGTCATTAGTAACGTAATATTTTTCATACTAACCTGAGACGAATGATTTAAAATAATAAAGATATAAAAAAAAATAATAAAAAAAAAGATTTAAAATGAAGCTATAACAACTGGAATGATGATCTCTGAGTAAATTATAAATTTTGAAGGATATAAAAAATTGAAAAGATGTTTGAAAGGATATTTGCCAGACAATTGTGAGAAAGAAATCAATAGCACATAACTAAGTACACTATAAATTGTAAATAAATTTTAAAACATTATAGCTTTCTTTAAAAGGTAATTGATACGTATTTGATAATCTCTGCTAAACTAAAAAAACTTGAGGTTAGGAAAAAAGTAGATAAAGCGCAATCAAGAGAGATGTACGCTCGAAGCGACACTTATTGGCAATAGAATCGGGTAATCTCTTCTCCGTGGTAACCGAAAGATGGGCAAGAAAAGAGATGCGCCACGAAATGACAACACGGTTCTGTTCTCTTCTCTGTTGCTAGATGCCTGCATTGTGCCTGTGTCTGTCCCTGTCTGTCACTTAGACTCTAGACAACTACAACAACCACTAATGAACAACCAACAACCACATCAACTACAACAATATCAACAAAACAATCCACCGCATCTAGCGTACCAACAAGCGAATCACCACAGCTACACGACCGTTACCACGTCCAATCAGCATGGGCCCGGTCATCCGCCTAACCAAGGCGGGGTCATAGGTCCTCAAGGCCAAATGCCGCCCCATATGCAACAGCAGGTGAGTGCACATTTTCTTCCTCAAAGAAAAATGTCTATTTTCTCTCTTCTTCTCTCTTCTCTCTTCTCTTTCTCCTCCCTATATCTGTCTATCTCGCTCTAATTCTTCACTCTCTTCCCTCGTTCTCTCTTCCTCTATCTCTACTTTAATCTCTCTTTCTGTCTTTCTCCGGTATCTAACTCTCTATCTCTGAGCGCGCTGCTGAAGATCGATTGAATGAATTTATATTTGTGGTTTTTTTTTACTTTCTTTCACACGTAATGCTGTGTTTATGTATATCACCCGTTGTTTGATGATAAGATGATTGAAAAAGAGAGTTTCGCACTTGAGAGGACTTGACACCTGAACTGGTGGGAAATTTTCTCAGAGTTACTCCGTGATTATACACCGAATATACATATATTATATATTTTTCTGATAATGGATCGCTCTTTCCTTGGTGTACAGTAGTTTTAATTTGATGTTGCTCAAGAATGCATGTTTATATCGAAATTTTTTCAACATAAATACGAAATACTGATTGACAGTTTGCACTTTATACAGACAATATTTTCATAAAATAAGATGGACACCTTAAACCTCTTCTTAACAATACATGCTTAAAAAATGTTTTATAGGAAAGTAATAAACCGCAAGTCACTGAATAAAATGAAAGAATTTCCCACCGCGTGCGGCGTTCCTTCCCATTTTCGAAAGTTAATGACATGAAACGAAATTTCACGCTCACAGGAGCGTGAACATTGAAAAACGCGGGAGTTCGCATTCCTGGCAATCCGAACACGCGTTTTTCGGTGGTAAAAGGCAAAGGCCGAAACGATCGACGTTTGCTCACACTATGAAAATTGCATGCGACGTGGTTTTCTGGGTCTAAAAATAATGGTCATCATATTTTTATTTGTATTCATACGCAATCTTTCATCATCAGAATGAATCAGAAGATATTTGTTTTTGCGCGGATTTCGTGTGGCTTTTTCCACTGCAAATTAGTTACAAAATGACAAAACCATACCTTGCGCTTGCTTCGATGTATGATGGTGCCAAAATAACTCATTGTGGAGGATTTTACGTAGGATTTTACTTTTAATAGCAATGATTCATAAAATCAATCTAATTAAACAAATAACAATTAAAAAATTTTACTCATTTTGGCTAACTACTAAACAATACCCTAAATAGGAATGCATATTAAGATACTCTATTTTATTCTATGAATATTGCTGTTAAACTGCTGATAAATAATGCATCCTTCTACCCCTGCATATTACTCCTACTACAATATTTCCCTGGCTATTTTCTCTTCGAAAATAAATGAAATGCTTGCGCTTTCTGCAATGCACACAAAATTTACTTTTCAGTATGCTACAAAACCATTTAAATATTATATATATACTAAAAGATACAACAAATCAATAGACCCATAGACTTAAAAAATATATACGATTTGCAATTCCTGACAAAGAATCCTCCATAAAACATCCCAGTTTCCTCTAATAATAAATAAAACATATACATTGTGTAGATAAATTTAGTGATTCAAATTTTTTATAGCGAAAATTTAATAAAAATTTTTATAACTAGGATATGCCAAGTATCGAATAATTTAGTACTCGTAGTTCAAATCTCTACCTATAGAAGTGTAAGAATGTAACAATTTTCGTAAATCTTTGCAGAGTTCAAAAAAGAGCAGGCAGCCGTTAATAATGTAGGCTAGATGAACAGCAAAATGTCGATGACTATCCAGTACGCTCATCATAAAAGAATACTGAACAAAAATATATATATTTATACATAGAAAACCCCGCTAAAAACATTTATAAACATATGTTCTTGGAGCAAAGCAGATCTAAACCACGTGATTGCATGTTTTCAGGGGAGGGGGAGAGGCGTGGCCAATCAGGGCGGTGGTAGTAGCATGCCGGGTGGTCCTCAGGGCATGCCGGGCCAGATGCAGCCGCAGCAGCCTGGTCAGCCGTACCAGCAGCAGCAGCCTGGCCGGCAAGGCCAAATGGGCCAGATGGGACCTATGGGCCAAATGGGCCAAATGGGTCAAATGGGACAAATGGGCGGACCCGGCGGCTACCAGCAGAACCAGGGTCCGTATGGCCCTCAGGGCCAGCAGCAGTACGGCCAGCAGCAACAAGGCCAACAGCCTGGCCAGCAGCAGCAGGGTATGCAGCAGGGTATGCAGCAGCAGGGTATGCAGCAGGGTATGCAGCAGCAGGGTATGCAACAGCAGCAGTACGGCCAGCAGGGTCCAGGCGGCCTAATGTCCGGCATGCAGGGCGGCCCCCAGTCGAGTAAGCCACCGATGCGTGGCATTCCCGCCGTCATACCCACCGCTCAGTCCACGAATCCCCAGCAACAGCAGCAACAGCAGCAGCAACCAGGCACCGGGCCCAACCTCATGCAGAAGTTCACGGAAATGGCGGGGGCCAGCGCCGGCGGAGACATTCTGTCCAAGGGCAAGGAGCTGATCTTCATGAAGTTCGGACTGGGCAAGTGAGTTCGAGCCACGTGCGGCCCGTGTGAGCTAGCGTGCGTTGTTTTAATGATGATGATGACGATGACGAGAATAATGACGATTATGATGATGATGATAATGACGAGCGAGCCAGTGCCGGCAACGTCGCGACGGTACAGGTGCAGGCGACGTCGCTGGGCCGGCGAACGCCGGTGGCTAAGACTCGCGACGAGCGCGCAGGTGGCGAGAACGAGCGGCGACGCTTTGCCAATCAGTATTAATTGTAACGTTGTACACACTGCACAGTGCACATCGAAGACATATCGCGAACCCGGACGCGGCGCCACTTGGCGCTACCGACTAGTAAGCGCGGCCAGTTAATCGACGTCGTCCGCGCGGCTCCGCTAGAGGGCGCGGCCACACGCAGAGCCAAGCAGCGCGCGACATACTATATACATATACATATAACGTATAGCAAGAGGGAGAGAATGGGAGAGGGGAAAAAAAGCTCAAACGTCGCGCTGCTAATATATCGTATAAACCTCGGGATTAGAAAGCGAGGAGGCCGAGAGAATAAACGAGTAAGAGAAACACACAAGTCGTAATAATAATATATGCTTTAGACCAAAGAATGATAAAATAAAATAAACGGAGATGCGTCTCGTGTATACTTATATATATAACGAGGGACGGGCGACACGACATAAGCGATTATACTGTCACTTTCTTCGTATTAGCAAAATCGCTGATATGCTGCTGCTAACTGCCGATGTGATGCTGGATATATATATTCATATATACAAAGAGTAAACAAATGAGCGTATAACGAGCGTAATTTGAGGTTTATCGTTTATCCGTCTGGTATGATCAATATAATATGAATTATTCACACGTTTATCGTCCGAGTTTTTAACGACTGAAAGTGAGCTCGCGAGAGACAGAATTGCGTGTAGGTCCAATGAAAGCGCGCTGAGTATGTACAGGGACAGAAAGAGAAATGAAAGGACGGGAATCGAGAAACACGTATCTGTACGAATGGAATTTGTCGAAAGAGGCTCGAAGAGGAACGTGAAATCTTTCTCTTTGGTTTCCTACCCTTGTTTTCGCACGAGCGCGCGCGTGAGAGCGAGGTAATAATATCGGTTGGCGATTCCCACGGAGACGTCGAGACTACGTATTATATATATATATATCGACAATTGTAACTCATTATTTTATACGTTATTCACGGACTGATATCGATTGACTAAGCAACGCATAGAAACGAATACACACGCGCTTATGTACACACTAAAAAAATGTAGACGAGGAAAAATGCGCGGCGTATAATAAATACGAGCGAAACGGAGAATAAGACCGATGTATACGCGCGCGCGCAAAAGGTACGACGATGCGAGCGAATAAGAACGCGGGCGATTGACTTAGTTATCGATTAGCCAGATAGGAGATTTCTTAAGTAGCAAAAAATAAAGGAAAAAAAAATGACGGACGGGAGGCGGGCGTGCCTTGAGATGCCTCAAACCCTGACACAAACAATAATCATATCTTAATAAAGTTTAATGCAGTTATGATTATTTAAAATGAGATAAGGAGGTAAGAGGGGAGGAAAAAAAACTTATCCATGATTATGAGCGAGAACATGATCGAGTGTAAGTATAAGTTATAAAAAAAAAGATAAATAAATAAACGACGTAGTTTGAGAGGGGAGAGTATGAATATTAGGCGCGAGAGAAAGAGAAACGGGAGCATAAGAGAACTAAAAAAAAAGTAATATAACGTTAAGTATATCGTATGAAAATAATATATGTGAGTGTGTCCCTCGTCGGGTTGACTACGACGCAGACGACTGACGACGACGCTAAATAAATAATGAAATAATAATGATGCCGATGATAATGATGATAATGATGAAGATGATGACGATGATGATGTTGGTAAATAAACGGGAGGTTCACAAAAGAGAAACGGGATTATGCGAAGAATCAAATAATGGAATATCATCGCGAGATAAATAAATTATTGTTAGATGTGCGAAAGAGGGAACGACGAGGCTGGCGACGTCGCTCTTCGCTTATTAATTATAATTCTAATAAAAACCTTGTATTTATTCGAGGGAATAACTGACGGAGAAGAACACTTTCGTTTCAGTGCGTCAACGAATGCCTTTTCAATCTTTCGCTAGCGCAAATTTTTCTATCTACTTTCGATCTTACAAATTACTAAAGGTGAAAAAAAAAAGTAAATAAAATAAAATGATGCTCCCCCCTCTATTCTCTCATCCCCCTATCCCCCTACCCCCTTCCCAAAATCGTTCCGCGATATCGATGACGACAGAATTATTATAGCCTCTATTGAATGCTGTTAGTCTGCGACTAACTCGAAAAAAAAAACTTCGGTCTGAAGTGGAGAATGAAGATAATGAGAATAAAAGTTCTATATAGTTTCGTTGAAAGAGTGGATAATATTGTATATTGAATTGTTAAGCTATAAGTGGTCCTTATAAATGAGAAAAAAACTTTTATTATTCGTATAAAGTATGTATAATTATGTTGAATTCAAAACGAATTTTTTCAAGTTGGGGGATCTTTACGTCTGTATAAATCGAATACATCAACAATTGGATGAGTAGAGAAAAATCCTGCGTTGAAAGAGAACAAGTGAAAGAGGGAGAGAGAGAAATGTAGCGCACCAAATATAAATATATAAACGACGTTATTTTACAGAAACTTTTGCGATTAGATGAGATTATGTTGATGTTTGCCGCGTGCGCGCGCGCGCGCGTGAAAGCTCTGTACAAGACGAATTTTATGATGATATCAGAACAATAATCGAGTTTTGAGCGAAAGAGAGATAGTAAGAAAGAGAAAATAAACTAAATCCTAAGATCATCAATGTTGACTACATCGATTGTAAAGACGACTATCATCATGTTATATATAATATATATCTGTATCGGATTATTTCGTTTTCGATTGGTTGTACGATGCGATTTTACTACCTGCTATCATCCGCGATATTTAAGATTCTATGCAACGTTAAGATGAATAAAAAAAAATGTGTTAAAATTAACCGATCGGAGTTATCGATCGATTTGATCCCGAGAAGAGTTTAGCGAAATATGAAGTAAATGCTGCGAAGGCGATACATGTGTGCGTCGTTTACACGCATGTACGTGTAATAAATGAGAAAATATATGATAATGACTTATAAATAATATAAATATAACTATACATATATATACATACAAACATATACATATTATACATATTATACATACATATATATTTAACTATTGCAAATCGTTGTTACATCGCTACTTGTATCGTATTTTGTACAAAGTATCCTCTATACCTTTAGTTCTTTTTTGCCGGTGTTATTCGCAATGAATAAAGAATGAAAAAAGAAAAAAATAAACGAAATAAACGCAAATATATAGTGAAAAAAATGAGAGCGAACGCGGAGTGATTATTATCCAAGAGAAATTTCTTTTCTTGCCGGCGATGCATAAGAAATCGACTAATGGGCTTCGATGATCATCTCGCTGAAAGTTTCTTAAAAAAAAAAACATATATGAGAAAATACATAAATAATCTCGAAATTGCGGCCTGCATGTCGCGTGTATCATGGATCATAAGCTGTAATTAATTTATCGTTACATCGACTGTGAAAATGATTATACATGTAAGAACACGTGAGGATATGCAGAAGTAAAACAATGCTAAATTAGCCGACATAAATATACACATAACGAGCGAGAAACCTCGTCAATTTCAGAAAGACGTTCGATCTTTACCCGACGCTATACACACACATATGAAGCATATAATATGAAGTTAAACGAACCGTTAGTTTCTTTTTGAAGAAATGCGGGATTCAAGGCGCCATATTGCCATATGGCGCTCGACTGTCGGCATCGGTTACGGACAAATAAAATTTTAGAAACGCTACGTCATGTTGTTTTTATTGTTTTTTCTCAACACATCATTGTTCTTTTCTTTTTCTTTACTAGAATAATTTTATATCATATTTTCAGCTTTTTCCGAGCTATATATATATATATATATATATATATATACTTATAATGGTTCGTTATTTTATTGATCGTATCGTAAATCTTTTTGTAAAGAATAATACTGAATAGTATTGCCAAGAAATATTGTAGCTTTAAATACTCGTGGAAAAAAAGTATATAGTATACGTATATAAGCTGAATCATAATAGAAATTATTTACGGGATCAGCTGTATCAAGTTACGATAAATGATGAATAAGACGTCGTATTAGAAATCTCATGAATTTGTATGGAATCTTGCCACTTTCTCGTTCAATGTTTCATGTGATTTATTGATTTTTGAGAATAAAGCTTTTCTATATAAAAAAAACCCTATCTAAAGGATATATATATATAACTAATTTACGATAAGATTAATAAACTACATTACTATTAACAAACACATATCTTGCAAATCTTTACTTTTCGTTTCTTTACATGATCGCCATATCAAATGTTGTGATTATCGAGGGACAAGTAAGAGTTGGACATTCAAGTTCTTTACATCATTGTAAATTGTAAATAACCAAGAAATATTCATTCGTTGCTAGAAAACAATGATGACGATATGCTTGCGTAGATTTGCGTGCACATGTGTAAATGTACCTTTTCACGTTCCTAAAGTGCATTCACTATACTACAACCCATAAAATGTAACACATAGCTGTGTCCTTCATATCATCGCCAACGTCTTTCTCGTTCCTCGAGAACGGTGCTAAGAGTTTTTAGAAATAGAGAACTTGAAGAAGTTGGGACTATCATCCGAGATCATTATGCCATTTCTTTTATTTTGCTACGTTTACATTATTACATTTTTAATTATCCATTAGATTTTATCGTATGCGAATTCTGTTTTACGACAAGATCTTGAGTAAAACTTTGGATATTAAGAAATAGTAGAATCAGTGGAATAATTAGAAATTCAAATCTTAAGAAATCTTCTATAACCGACAAGTTTTGTAATACTTTTTTGATAAATAGTTTTGTTTAGCATGACAACATATAGAGTTCCAAGAGAATGCTTAACTCAAAGAAAGATAATCGATGTTTCTTTTAATTGCATGAATCAATCTTTGAATATCTCCAAACCAGTTGTCTTGGTAAAATCCGGATTCGGAATGAATTAGATTAGAAGAGCATTATTGAGTTACTGTCTCAAATAAAAAATCTCTTTAAAGTTATAGTTTACTAGTTTAACCATTTCCTGATTTATGTTATACAAATAAATATAGAAACAAAATAATGAAAAAAAAAATCACAAATTCTCTTTAAAAAAAGACGCAAAGAAAAAACAGTACGCAGAAATTAACTTACCTCTACATCTCGTTACACTACGTAATTATTGTTGCTGTTCTTGTTGATGTTGTTGTACATAACGTATCTTTAAATAGAGCGTAACTTGAAGAGAAATAAGTACAAACTGTTCCGAGAATATCTGGATTATAGATGAATTATCGTGAAGAGATCGAACGTCAAAAATGACAGGTGACATTTTAACACTTAAGGTTTGCGAGGATTTCTCACTATGAACAATAAGTAATGAATTTCGAACAATAATAATACAAAAAAAAAACGAAAAAGGACGACTTTCGATGTAATAGTATAAAAATCTATAAACTAACTCTTTCAGGTCCAAAGATGAGCTATAAACGTATAATAGTTATATTTCATTTTTTTCTACTTAATGGGTATCTCATGATCGATTCGATTTACTTAATAAATTTGATAAAATAATGTTTTAATAATTAAAGTTAAAAAAAATTGTATGAATAATGACGCTTATATTAGTAAATTTATCTTTTCGTAAAAATTGGGCCTAGAAGAGTTAACTAAAGCCTCAATAATTCGCTGGTGTTCGGTTATATATCTTCGTAAACTACAAATTAGACAGAATTTCTTCAACCTTTTGAATGTCTTTGTAATCTCTCTCAGAGATTTGTGTTATATACAAGTCGTAGCATTTGATTTTTAACATTGAACTAACGCCGTATACGGATTTACTAATATAATGCAATGAAAGGTATTATCCTCGTACCACGCTGACAGAGTCCGACGATTTTTATCCTTGCATTAAGAAACTATAATATAATAATAAAAAAGAAAAAGTTGAAATGCAGTTTAATGGTTAGAGTTTTATATCGAAAGAACTTTAAGCGTATGGCAAAAATTTAACTATAAAAAGAAAAAAAATAATGCTGGAAGTTTTTTCAAAAAAACGTAGAATTATACGAAGTAGTTACACGTCTTGGTAGCTGGAACTTACAAGAATAAGACAGTTTTAATTGAAAGATAATCTAAAAATTGCAGATGCAAAAGTTCGTTGAAATTACGACGGTTGACTAATTTTGTACAATAAAGCATCGAATTTGTTTTGGAGTTATACTATCAGTTAACACTAAGAACCGCTATTGCAGTTTATCATATTTCCAATGTAAATAAAAGAAACGCTCGACTTTACTGTACATTTCTTTCAATGGCGATCCTCGTAAAGTTTCCCTCGGGATCAAGAAACTGGTATTTCTAAAATTCGATAGATAAAACGACGACTCGAAGACGAATTGTCGATAGTGAATTCAATCCTCTTCAATCCTTTTCTTCTGAATCGCAGCATTCCAACTACTTGACCAAAGAATAAAAAAAAAAAAGAAAAACTAGGGAATTTTTGTTTCCAGTGATTGCGTGTCGATAACCAAACGTAGTATCTAGGCATCATGTGATTTCGTGTAACTACCGCGTAATTCGAGAGAAAAACGGACGCAATGGAATAAAATAATAATAATTGTTCACTCTCATCGAGTAAATCTTCTATAGAATGAGATCAAAACGACTGGAAAAATTGATTGTTTTCTTAGTGAAGTGACGACATTATATTAAAATAAGCGCCACACTGGTAACATTTTTTTAGCTTTTTATAAACGAATAAAATGCATCTGAAAAAATTTCACTAGTCTGCATTAGGTGTATAATCGCGGAGAATAAAAAAAAAAGAAAATATGATGATGATCGGACCTCCTCACTTCATTAAGAAAAAATGATAATTTACCGCGGTCTTTCTTATGTCGCGTCGTCATTGCGCGGACCTTATAATGAACGCGTCACCTCCTTATACAAGCATGTTGTAAAAGTGCACACGAGCTCGCGGCGGATGTCGAGAAAGAGAAAAAGAGCGAGAGAGAGAGAGAGAGAGAAAGAGAGAAAAAGTGAGAAAGAAAGGAATATATATATATATACACTGTTGACTTTGCGGGCGAAACGTGCACCTAAAAAGTAAAAAAAAAATGATAATGAATTATGATAAATGAATAATAACAGCGCGATCGAATGTCATATGCATATGTATACCCATCTTTGAATACGTGTATGTGTCGCATCAACGAGATATATAAATATATGAATGCCAAATCGCCAGCCACGTTTCCTATAAACATATATATATAAATAAAAAAAAAATATATATATATATATTCGATCGAATCGAGTGACGACGCGTTCGACGATTGTACATTACCACAACCAAAAAAAAAGAGAGGACGAAGCAGAAGAAGATAAAGAAACTATAAGATAAAAAAAAAGAAAAAAAACTACCAAATGAAACAGAAAAAAAGCCCTGTCTCTTACTACTCATTATCGATTCTTCTAATAGCTTTCTCTTCCTTTAATCTCGCGCGACGAAACGCGGCGCGCGCACTATGCACTCTCCACACGCACACGTATAAAAAAAGGCGCGAGCGCGCGCGCGCGCAGTTGTCATTGTCGCGAGGGATGCCCGGGCGATATCGATCTTTTTCTCACCACCACCACATGCATCTCTATAACGCCCACATGTATTCGAGATTGCACCGGCGATCGTTATACAATGTGTCCGAAAAGAAACAAAACCAAAAAAAGAAAAAAAAAAACATTTTAAAGCCAAAAGAGCGACGACCAATCGATCGACATAATGACAAGGACGACGATGACGACGACGATGACGACAACGTGAGGAAGAATTATATTGCGAGAGGATAGGGAAAGCAAAGGTAGATGGATACATATATAATATATAAGAAACAATGCAGTGATGCGAACGCGGAAGAAAGAGTATGGGAGATATATATTACACGCATGTATATGTAACGATGACGAAAGTGAACGTGGCGAGAGAACGTGATGAGAGAGGAGATGAGAGAGGGAGAGAGAGAGAGAGAGAGAGAGAGAGTACCGAAAATAAAGTAAAATTGAGAGAACAATATCGAAGAAAAAGTCGACTACATAAGCAAAACACAATGTTATTATGAAAACGATTACTTAATAAAAAAGACGAATCTTGTCTGTTGTTACTTCTGATATACCTAGTACGAATTTTTTTATATATATGTTTAGAAAGAATTTCGTTTAAGTTGTTTTTTGTTTCTGAGTTTTCAGTAGTGTAGTTGTATGCTTTAGTAAGTACACAGATTTTATCTGTACTGATAGATCTTTAGTTCGAAAGTAATATTTGGAGACAGATTTTTCAGTATGAAATTTCATACTAAAAAACCTGTAGTAAATTGTAAATACTTGAGATTGAAAAAATAAGATTTTGCATGTTTGTAAAATTATTTTAATTTTGAAAATCAATTTTTTTATGTTTTTGAAATTTATAAATTTTGGGCAATGATTTAAATGATGTGAATAAAAATATTATAAGTACAGCTGTTATATGTTTAGAGATTTAACATTGACCTATAATGAAATTAATTTATAATAATATATTTGTACAATAAGAAGTACGAAAAGATGGAAAATAATAGTTATTTTTCTTTTGAGCATTATTATACTTTATTTATAAACAATTCTTCTTTTTCAACGAGACAATGCAATTCGCAATGAAGCATTATAAAGTTTTATGATTACTATAGTGTTAGTATTCAAGATATTGGATATAATAACCAGCCGATTGCCTGCTTTTAATCATACTTACTGATTTACCTTTTCATCAAATTTCGCTCATTTTATTTACTTTTAGTAATGTTCTTTAATGGAGTCAAATCGTCATTTTTTAATTGCAAAAGAAAAAACACATACGCACGGGAATTACGGAAAACAGCATGATTCAATCAAACGACAATGAATTGAAGAGAAAAAACAATTATATTTTATTCGATCTTATTTTTTACATATAATTGCCATAAAGGTACTTCCTATAGTATTCTGATACGTATAGACGTATTTGAATGTTGTAACTATGATATTTAGGTACTGTATAACAAGTATTAATATAAAAAATTGAAATCCGATAGTTTTTACGTATCTTCTTCCCAAACAGTTTCCGTAAGAATCGCTATGTTGTCCAATCCCCGCATCGGTGCATACTCAAGATTCCACATGAGATTGGTAAATACCACTGAAAACACAATACCATATTTAGTAACTGAAGGGTTGAACATAATATTTAAATTTTTGATATACTAAATTTTTGTTTTTCAATTTTTCAAACTCCTATATCAGTAAATAATTTTTTAGTTACAATTTTACACTACTTAAATCAAGATAAGAAAAAAATGTTATAGTTCCAGTACGAATTGAATGACAAATATCAAACCACGTTAACTTTAAATTTCGAAGCAATCTTAAACCCTACCACTTTATCAATCCCAAACAGTCAACCAAACTTCACTTACGCATTTCGCCCTGGTGCAGATCGGCAATCAGCTCAGGACACGAGCTGTTGCATGGATTGATAGGAGTAAGCCTGAGTTGAGTTGCACCCCTAAGCTGTGCCAGTGCTATCAATCCCGAATCCAACTCCACCCTCTTGTAATTCGGGCTGTTGTAGTCAGAGGACATGAGAACCCAGTTGAAGTGTGCTGGCGAGACGGTGCTGGAGAGGAAGTAGGGTCGCTGATAATACTTTCGTAATACCTTCACCGCATTGATGTCACAGTTCTGCCAATGGACAAACCACTTGGCAACACCAGGCGAGTGAACGCGACGTAGAAAAGCTGCGAGATCAGACGAACCAGTGCGGAGGTTTGAGGTCAAGGCGCAAGGAACTGTCTCCATCAGACGTTCGTTCTCGAGGTAGAGCTGAAATGAAGGTGAGAGAATTGTTAGGTATGTGGGGGTGTGGAAAGTTTTTGATTTGTTCGTTTTACGTAATAGGTTTTTTTTTGTGAAAAGAGTTAGCAATTCATACTCAATATTGGGTTGCTATCCAGCACATTTGTAATTAAGTTCAAAATTACATTTGAATAATTGAACGCTGCTATGTATAGCTTCAATTTCTGT
Organism: Torymus texanus; assembly: GCA_036873485.1. NCBI lineage: Eukaryota > Metazoa > Arthropoda > Insecta > Hymenoptera > Torymidae > Torymus > Torymus texanus. The sequence goes on along the minus strand of JAYJLV010000027.1, from coordinate 4,038,932 downwards.
CATCAGTCGAGTTCGTCAAATATCGACCATTTAGTAAAAAATTATTAATTAGAATTCTCGTCGTAAAATATATAATTGACATTCACTGGAAAAATAAATGATTTCCAATATTACTTACATGAGTAATATTATCAAACCAGAAGAAATCCGTGTTCATGGCGGTCCAGGAATTCATGGCGTCGGTAATGATAGCAGGTGCATCTCGGTTAAGGTAATTGTCCACCAACTGACGATAACGAACGTCGGATAGTCGATCAATAGTCTCCAGGGCTTCGCATGCCTGAAATAATTTGCATCGAAATTGTCATTTAAAGTAAGTTAGACTGGTAGAATTCGTCTTGGGTGAACAGAAGTTCTTCAAATTGAAATATTAAATAAAACGTCTACGTGCAATTCTGAAGGTACCATTTCCAATGAATCAAAATTATTTATAAATTAACTACTTTATATAAATAACTGTATAAATATAGGTCAATCGTAAATTAACTTCTAACTAAAATCGATCTATACTACTTTAATTTTATCGTTATACCGCGTCGTAATGCTATTTAAAATGATTTTCGTATGCGAAAATTCATCTTTACTATTATTAACATGGAAAATTCCAACGGATTACTCTGAATTTCTAAATTGAAACTGAGTATTTCACAGTTGAACAACCACCAATCCTCAAATCCCTCGTGCAAATCGCATCAATAAACCACACGATCACACTCGACTTAATCTGCCCCCCATTCTCCCACAATTTTAATCCCTACCACACAATCCTCCTCTGTGACCGCGTAATCGTTGTAGAATGGATTGTTCATCATGCAGTTCTCGTAGTAAAGCGGTTGCCAATTCCAGATTGGCAAAGCTTTGATCATTAGCAGCCTGCCGACGGCAGTCAGATGAGCACCGAAGTAATCCATCTGAGCAGCAAGGCAGACAAGCGTACCGATAGCTACGAGGACAAGGGTTGCCTGAAACACAAGCTGTAACCAGGACCGACGCATCGCAGCTACCAGTGGCTGACAGATGATATCCATCTCTTCCTCGGTAAAACCAGCCTGCTGGCAATATCTGTATAGGATATTTATTAGTGAATTGTATTACGATGGAGGTGTGGTTGATGATCTGTGAGTCGTGCAGGGTTGAGATAAGTGCGGTGTTGTGGGCTGGAAGGATTGGGGTGGTTGTGCAAGGTGGTCTGCTGACTGTGTGATAAGAGGATTGAATTAATTTCTTTTTTTAGTTCATGGGGCATTGAATAATTTTGCTATAACTTTCCGTCTTTCAGAAGATTTATGTTTATTGAAAATGAGTGGTTGCTGAGTTTTGTATAGTTATAATCGAGGCTAGAAGTATCAGAATTTCAATAAATTTTAAAATCTTTTAAATGTTTAAAGGTTTTATAAAAGTAATTGGAAGTTGTAGTATTTAGTTCAAAGACTCTTATCGTATAATTAAAATATCAATTTATTCATGAATATAAATATAATTTTATAAAAACTAAAAATCAATGCTTTTGTATGTCTATATACATATATTATGTGCATTATTATTATCTATACGTAGCATAACATATAATAGATCCATAAACGTAGTAGTTGATATTTTACTATTTTCATATAATAATTTATTTAGCTATTTGTTAAAAAAAAAGTTCGTGCTTCCACGGGCCTTGTAGATATAACCATATATCTATCGCACCGGAAGTTCTTTAAGCAAGCGAGCAAGGCTTACGGCATAATGTAGATAACAACGAGATATCTAAATTGTAGGAAACATTTTTATCTGACTGTTTTGCATTATTACTTGGCAGCAACGGCTAATAATAGTAGAGATAGCTTTGTAAATTAGTACAAAATAGCTGCAAGTCAATTAAAAAACTTTTTCCATAAACATAATGTATAAATAATTTAATTTTTACGGTTTTTATTTGTCTTAAATTATAGTCCACTATTTCATAGAGTAATGCAATTATAACTTTTCATTCAGAAAATATTTTAAATTTTACTTTCTACCTATTAATTTTAACAAATATATAAGAAAATGTAATAATTCATTCGTGCTACGTCTCTTAATTCAGTTAATTTTCAAGTTTGATGCTACAAATTCACCATCAAACCCGGTATCAACACATCTTACACCAAACATTACAACCAATTCTCATGTTTACTCGATCCATCGACATCAAGCCACCCGTTCTACTCATTCCTTGCCTTTACCAATCAACCACCCTCTCTCCACACCTCATTTTCATAGACCACCTCAATACACTACAACCTCCCACAGCCACCATTAATAATCACACTAACTTGTAAAATGTGTTCAGCTCGTCATCGATAAGCCTCAGCTTCTCTGCATGGGTCATCTCATGAGGCTCCTTAGCAGCGAGTTTCCTCGTCGGTTTTGCACTCTTGTTACTCGACATTATTCTGGCTTGTTCTTCCTCTTCGTATTTTTCCCTCCCTTGTAAAGCACAAACGCACCTCTCGTTGGGGCTAAAGCACGATGACTGCTGCCGACAACCCAGGGGGGGTGAACGCGCTCGGTGTTCGCTATCGAGCGGCGACGACGGCGGTCGGTGCATGCGTCGAGGGCGCGCGCGCACAGCAACGGATGCGGGGGAGTATTGATCTCCTGTGAAAGAGGGAGGATGAAGACTGGGTCCTTTCTTTGAATGATTTGGAAGGTGCGAAGGTGATGTTTGTATCGGTGAATTGATATAGTGTTGGGAGTTGTGTGGATATGATGGGTGATTGGGAAGGTTGATGTCCTGATGGGTGTTATATAGATGCGACGGTTTTGTTGTATTTGAAATAGAATGGTTTTGTGAGGATTTCCATGGATTTTGATAAAATGACTACAAAATTAGGGGTGGATTGAGTAGTTTGATAAGTTCTATTTATCAGTTTTTTTTTTAGATAAACTTAAATGTAATAGCGTAAATGCTAAAAAAGTGCACTGAAATCGACCATATTTCCTAATCAATAAATTAGTTTAGTGAACTAAGAAGGTTTAAAAGCTTAAAATTATTTGTTAACTCACTAGATTTATCTAATCAAAATCAAACCTTTTTCGAGCTTTTACTTTTCTCCAAAAAATAAACGAGTCAAAAGTTAGCGTTCAAAATAAAATAAAATGTATTAAATTAGTTTTATACATTTCTGAAATATTGCAATTGTATGTGCTCGAAAAATTTAAATACATGCATTTTGTAATGTAAAAAAAGAAATCAAAACTTTTCGAACTATTTTTGTTCGTATCCCTATAAGAAATGACTGATTAGGGAAAAAAGAATTTCAAAGAAGGTATGCTAGAAACATGTTTTGTAGATGACACTTTCAATATACAGCAATAAAAATATTGGTTTGACCATAACTATTTTATGATTGTATGGCCCGTAAAATCCCTTGGAAAAGTTATAGTTTCAACGTTAAAACTGCGATAAAAAAATTATGCAAAAGCGTTGATCAATTTTAATTTCTTACGATCTAGGTATGTAGAAATGCAATTGGAATTTTATATAAAGTTTAAAAATCAGAAATCCAAGCCAAATAATTGGCAATCCGAATTTCACTTTTTAAAATCTACCGGAATCCTACCAGATCCTACCAGTATCTAAACTAGTACATTTTGATGATTTTAAGAAATAAAATATGCATTTTACAATTTTTCTTCGATTTTTCAATTTCAAAGTTTGTATAAAAAAAAATTAAACAGTAAAATTAACTGAATGAGTAAAGTAGTAATCAAATTCCAAAAATATAAATTCTACTTTTCAAACATATGGAGATTCTATATTTCAAAATGGAAATTCTACTTTTTAAGAATGGAGCTTTTAAATTTCCAAATAAAAATTCTAGAGATATTTTTGAAAGTAAAATGAACGCCTTTTTACAGTAAAATCAACCGTAGAGAATGTAGAATTATGCAATGTGCTTTTATAAATAAATTGTGAGTTATAAATAGATAAAGATAGAAAGAGTTACTGTAATTACGTTTTTTGTCATACTACCGAACAAATTAAATTTGTCTTATAATTTACTTAGGCGAACTTTCTATAACGAATACTACCATCATTTTCATAAAAATTATTTTAAGTTAGAAATGACTTTTTTCGATACAATTTTTTCAACTAAATATTGTAACTATGACACAAAAAGTTTTTGAGATATGTCATATAAGTTAAAGTGGTATACAAGACAATCAGATATATAAGTAGGAAAAAATAATTTTTTTTTAAAACCGGTTAGTAAAAAGGAACGTCACATTATCGAACCTAATAAGCAAACAAAAAGAAGTAAAATAAACTTTTAATCTATTTTCTGTTAGATAAAACTTTGGAATGTTTAGTCGAAACATATGAGACTAAACAAAAAATTTGAATTCTAGATATTTTGAGCTTTATTTGGAAAGAAGCATCTTGTTGAAACAATTACCTCTTCATTTTGGGAAATGTTAAATGTCATTTTTAAAAAAGAAAATAAAACGAGGGAAAACAATCTTTCACTTGCGTTATTTAGAATCTCCTTTTATTAAAATTGATGGCTATTTTATTTCGGGTTTTATTCGCAATCTGATTGGTAGGAAGCGTTATCATGCCATAACTATGTGAATGGCAATGATGTTGTTTGTTTATATTTTTATTATAAGATTATTGCTTTCCTTGTTTTTGGAATTTATATACAAAGCACAGAGTATCTACGCGCGCGTTTGATCTAGTTAAAAAAAATTGATTTCTTATAAATATGTATGGAGTTAAACACCGAATTATAGAGGTGTAACAGTTCAAAAGGTATTGATTTTTTCATTAAAAAAAAAAAAAAAAAATGAAAATGAAAATTCGTTTTCTGAAGTTTATTTTCTCTTTTTGAAATGATATCTATGACTTTCAAATATTAAATAGCTATTGTTTCAAGAAAAGTTTTCTTTTCCAAGTTTATTTTTTCAAAATAAAGGTGAAAATGTCCAGAACATAATTTTGTTTAGCGTTAGTGTCGAATATTGTTGTGGCTTTCTTCATATTTCTACATCCAAAAACATATTCTATAATTTTCTCTCCTAGTCAATTTAATAAATATAAAAATAAAGTAATACAACATAAATTAAAAAGAACTAAATATATAATAAGTTGAAAACTAAAAATCTCCATAAAATCGATGTACAGATTCGTTGATTTTGCATACAATTAAATTATATGTACCAAATGTAAATCTAATAATAATTATTATAACACGATCATATAAAAAAACCGCTGCCAATTAATTGGTCCGTGGCTTCCTCAAAATTAATTTGCTGATTCTTTTCCTTATTATAATTTGAGTCTACTAGTGTTATTTGATGCGCTACGTGCGTCCTCTGTTCGTCTTTGTCGCTTAAAAAAGCGAGATACCTTGCAAAAATACTCTAAAATCGAACAAATCTCGATCGCTCAATTTATATAAAGGATTATGTAAAGGATTTCCTTATTATAATTTTAGCGTTTGAGATAATCTATTTCGTGGTCGAACGATCTCGAAGTCGATCGTTTGAGCTGGAGACAAAAAAGATTCGCCCGTGCGGTTGCTATGGCAGCAGCCGGTGTGTGTGTGTGTGTGTATAGATAAGCGAAGGAGGAGCGAGAGAGAGAGAGAGAGAGAGAGAGAGAGAGAGAGAGAGAGAGAGAGAGAGAGAGAGAAAGAGCGAACCCAATGGCTATGGAATTAGGACATAATTAGTAAAGTATATCCTATCTTTCAGTAAAATAACAACAAATTTTGTCCATCTCGCCATCGATGAGATGAGCGAAAATTTAGAAGACATACTGCTGAAAAACATTCAAATTGCGGAAATAATGATTTCTTTGTTATCATTTATTGGTCATTAATTCTTTATCTTTTTTTCAGATATTTTAGTGGTATAGGGATTCCGCGTTAAAAGTTGAAATTTAGAAGCTGAATATCTTCAAATTTAGAATCATAACAACCTCTGGAATTTCAATTACTTAAAAGAAGTCATTAAAATAAGCTTATCTTCAATAATTGAAAAATAGCCCACGAAAATCGATTTTCGTTGGAATATCCTTAATATTAGTTACACACTGATTCAGAGTATGAATTCTAAAAAAATCTATATTGATGTTTGTTTTGTTTTGATATTAGACTAATAATACAGATTTTATTCAGCAGTATATAAATCTAAATTAAAGAATAATAGATTCTACACGTAGGTGCATATGCGTTCATAGGCCATGGTGCATGTTCTATTTTTGATCTTTCGAGCGTGGAATTCAGCTCACGTCTGTCAGACACGGAGTAGTACATTTGGCGCAATAGCGAATTTCGCGTCCTAGGGACTAAATGTACTATTTTGCGCCTGCTAGAAGAGTGCAAAAAACCATATTTTGCGTCAAAAAACTTTATAAATAATCTAATTTTATTTTAAAAAATTTTCCGATAAGATATACTACTGGACTATGCAGGGCAACGGAATTTATTTAAAACTTAAATCGCTATTTTTCTTTTATATTAATTTTTATTTTTAGGTATCCCGCCAATAAAACAGTGTTAATACAGTACAATACTGTGCTATAAATGAAAGTAAACAAGTGCTATAAATTTTGAGGCCCAATTTATTCAAAGATACCAAAGCTTAGGTACTGTCTCCATAAGTGTGCACATGCAGGATTATAAGAAAGAAAAACTTAAGGTATTGTCTCCATAAATGTACATGTGTCTAGGCTCACGGACTCTGACTCAACTCTCAAAAAATCGGAGCCATGCCTCCAAGCAGGAGACTTTACTTTGAATACTCCGTTTGATTGAGTATTGAGTCAGAGTCCTTGAGCCTAGGCACATGCACACTTATGGAGACAGCACCTAAGGTTTTGTATCTTTGAATAAATTGGGCCCCAAAATGTATAGCTTATTTACACTATATTGATTTACAATGTACATTGACATAATATAAGGAGATATCGCACTGTACTTTACTGTATTAACACTGTTTTATCAGCGGGATATTGTAACGTGTCTGTTGGTACTATGTATTGAGCCGTATTATTACCGTGAATCACCGAGTTTGATATAATGTGTTTAATAATTGAGTCGATGCGGCCTGGTGACAAATAAAAAGACCGCACACACAACGTTCGCTCTCTTCTCTCTGGATCTGCGCGACATACACAGCGATTCTATTACAAGATAGAAGTGGATATCGACATCAAGAGCCTACAAGAAGACGGCATCGTCCAGCAACGGCCATCATATACCTTAAACGGTGAATTCGATATTCATCTTTATCAACACATAGAAAACCTAGTGTAAGATCGCCAATTACGTATCGCTGTACTTGCGCTTGCAGCCAGGGAGGAGAGCCATTGCTGCGAAGTAAAATTGAAGTAGGTGTTCGAATCATTGTTCCCATAGACTATAAATTTGTAAAGCCTCAATCAAAATAATTTATCAGTAAATATCCGTTCATTAGAATCATACTTCATGTAAAAAGATCGTAATGTAAATTAGTATAGTGAAATTAATTAATAAGATCTATTGCGAATACTAGTGTATAGTTGACTACGTCGTAATTATAATGTCACATTTTAGAAAATAAAAGATTAAGTAGATATAATGTAACTTCGGAATTTGTTTATTCAAAATTTTAATTAAAATCATATAAGTTTAAATATTAATATTTGCAATATCTAAAAATAAAAATTAATATAAAAGAAAAATAGCGGTTTAAGTTTTAAATAAATTCAGTTGCTCTACATAGTCCAGTAATAAATCGTTTTACAAAGCATTCGTTAAAATTTGACATATTATCACAAAATTTGTGAAAATAAGATTAAATAGATTATTTTGACCTTTTTGACGCAAAATATGGTATCTTGCACTCGTCTAGCAGGCGCAAAATAGTACATTTTGTCCCTAGGACGCGAAATACGCTATTGCGCCAAATGTACTACTCCGTGTCTGACAGACGTGAGCTGAATTCCGCACTCAAAAGATCAAAAATAGAACATGCACCATGGCCTATGGACGCATATGCACCTACGTGTAGAATCTATTATTCTTTAATTTAGATTTATATACTACTGAATAAAATCTATATTATTAGTCTAATAACAAAACAAAACAGATATTCAGCTTCAAAGTTTCAACTTTTAACGCGGAATCCCTATACCACTAAAAATATTTGAAAAAAGACAAATAATTAATGACCAATAAATGATAACAAAGAAATCATTATTTCCGCATTTTGAATGTTTTTCAGCAGTATGTCTTTTAAATTTTCGCTCATCTCATCGATGGCGAGATGGACAAAATTGTTGCTATTTTACTCAATGATATATTTTACACATATTCTTTTTGTTTTCACTTATAAAATTTTAAAAATATGTACTTCTGTAAAAATTTTGCATTCCTACTTCTATTCTAAGACGCTATTTTTTAGTTCAAACAACAATGCTTATAATTTTTTATAACGTAATCTACTTATAATAAACTGAATTTAAATGCTTTGTAATTTTTAGGTACCATATAAAGTTTATTACAATTATTTAAAACATTAACGTAAATATAAAATTATGTAGAACATTATCCGATATATTTTTATAAAAGTGAATAATAACTTTTTAAACTGTCGTTGCGGTCAAATTATAATTTTATTTCATGCATTCAGTTTCATATGTTCGATAGTAGTTTCTAAAACTTCAAATAGTTGTTTTTTGATCGACAACCTTTTTCTGTTTTGTTTACTCTGAGAATTATCATACTTAAATTTTTTATGGATATTCATTCTTTTTACACCATCAATTAAGAAAAACATTTTAAAATATTTAACAATAGCTAACTTGTCAATCGATAATTAATTATTGACCATTCATAATTTATTGGTTTAAAATTATTTTTGAATTTTGGAAAAAAAAGACAAGCAGAGCGCGCTTTGTGCGCAGTTCGCTTGTTGTCATCACATCATATGGAAATCGCGAGTACAATCCCAATTTTATGTTACTATACCTACTTATCACTCACAACTCTATTCTCATAGATAATATTATTTATCTTTCTCATAGATGATATTAATATCAATATAGCATAATTCCATTTAGTGGGTTCGCGCTTCTCTCTCTCTCTCTGTCTGTCTCTCTCTCTCTCCTTCTTTCTTTCGCTCCTCCTTCGCTTATCTATATAGACGCACATACTCCGGCTGCTGCCATAGCGACTTTTTTCCCTTGCTCAAACGATCGACTTCGAGATCGATTCGATTATTCACGAATTCCAGGTTGTTCGACAACAAAATAGATTATCTCGAACGCTAAAATTATAATAAGGCTAAGCGATTGTCCACATAGCGTCCCATGTGCCATGTCTCTTATCTCATGTCTGAAGCGGAAAAAAATCGTTGTCCGATATCTAGCATACTCGTGACTCATTGCAATAGATTAACATATTGAAATTCTACCATGGATCACGAGTATGCTAGATATCGGACAACGATTTTTTTCCGCTTGAGACATGAGACAAGAAACATGGCACATGAGACGCTATGTGGGCAGTCGCTAATATTAGTTTTAGAATACAAGTAATTTAAACGTTATTCTATACGAATCTACCATTCCGGTTTACACAAGGGATTACAATCAATCAAATAAAAATTAAAAAATTAAGTATCTCTAAATAGAATAAGGCCTAGAAAGTTCTGATTTGGCGAAAATAATCTTTGTCACAAAAGAGTCAGAATCTCAGAATCGATAATTATATTGTAGTTAGGATATCAAAAAATGATTAAAAAAATGGAAATGATACTAAAATTAATGAATTACCAATCGTCAATTAACAAATATTATATAAAAAATGTGAGAAGTTCTCATGAAACTAAACCTACAGTTAACAGTTGGGATAAAAATTCGTTAACTTCATAAATTTAAATAAACTTTTTATTAAATAACTTTTTATGCAATTTTATATTACTTTACTGTTACCATCAAGATACTATACTTCAAAATAGAAACATACTATTGTACGGATTGTTGATATTATTATTTTTAATTTCCTTAATTTATTTCGTACAATAATTGCATAAATAGCACCCCTACTGAACAACCTACTACCAAGATGCAAATCGACAATTGCAGTAATTTTTAGTTTTTTAATAATACAAATTGCTAGAACATTTTTTTTTAGAAAATATATGTATTATAATATGCGTCTTTCGAATGCTACTCATCCGATTCAGATACATAGAGCCGTTCTCGAGAAATTACGACTTGGAAAAAAAGGCTAACAAATTTTAACCTCAAATATCTTTGAAATTTATGGACCAATTTTTGGCCGAAGAACTGGATCGAGAACTATCCAAAATCTCCCTTTACAAAGAATTTTGAAGTGATTAACTCAATCTTCCTCCCGTAATCGTTGGACATACAATACTCATTTTTCTCATTTTTCAATTTTTCCCTCAAAAACTAACCAACAGAATGAATTCAAATTTTTACAGGTTATACTTAGCTATTTACATTCTACATTATCATGATTTTTCTCACAAAAATTGACGATTTAATTTGGGAGTTATAAGCTTTAAAATAAAAACACGTTTTTGTTAATAACAAAAGAACCGTGATAGTTAGAAAATTATTTTTTTTAGAACGTATATTAGGTATTTTAGCTCGAATGCTACTCATCAGATTAAAATATCTCCATCCCATCATTAAAAAAAAACCAAAAATAAATTTCGAAAAAATCGAAAATTCAAAATAAAAAAAACGCATCAGCTCTATAAAAAAAAAACGATTTTTGACCCACCATCACACACAAAAAAAAACAAAATAAGTGAGATCTGCCCGGTTAAAATCAACCGAGTAGAAGCTAAGATCCAGATGTACGAGGGTGGGTCAATAAGTCCTTAGAATAAGGCATTAAAAAATTTTTTTTTTTCGTAAATTTTTTTTTATTTTTC
>JAYJLV010000027.1:3960342-4027906 GCA_036873485.1 Torymus texanus | reverse complement strand
TGTGTGTGTGTGTGTGTGTGTGTGTGTGTGTGTGTGTGTGTGTGTGTGTGTGTGTGTGTGTGTGTGTGTATATAGGAGGTAGTGAAAAGAAGGCGAGAGTGCGTTAAACTGACTATACGCGCGCGTATGTGTGATTCATGGGTGTAAAATGTAAGGTGTATATATAGTGTTTTTCTCGTACTTTCGCAGCGTGTTGATGTATATTCTAAACGTGAACGGTTAGTCGAGGTTTTTTTTTGCGCGAATTACGAATGAGAACGACGGAATGAAGAGTATAAAATTTTTGTTTACGCTTTTTCATTTTATATTTTATGTATATAGTTAAATTGACAGTTCTTTAATCATATATGACTACTCTCATAATAATCAAAACTTTATATTTTCTTAAAAAATTTATGCATAAAAAATATATAAATTTTGATATCTGATGATTTCTAAAAACTGAAAAGCAAATTATTTATTTGTTTAAAAGAAAGAATTATGTCTATTTTTGATATATAAAAGCCAGAACTATACCGAAAACTAAAAATAATTTTTTTTCGAAAATACACCAAATAATGCGTATATGTATTTTTTAAATGATAACGACAAAATTCTGTAAACATAGACACCTTTTTTAAAATTTATTTATATAAAGTCGCATCCCCCAGAGGGTATTAGCGACACTTGTAAGAATACATTGTTAGAAAATATTACATAATATCAAATTTCTTAATGTTTCTTATAGACCATTTATTCTATCATTAATTGTATTATAAAATTTATTATTCCACGAATATCATTTACCACCAAATCATCGAACCCGAAACTATATACTTATTTACAAATAAAATACACCACGCTGTCGTGCAAAAACACACTACAGACGCGCATTCCCGCGCAATTTCACGCAGCGCGCCACACTCTAATCTACACAACACGCTAGCGCGCACGTGCTTTTTATTTACCCTCAGTTCTCCAATTTCACCGTCTCTATTATATTCTTTTTTCCTTTTTGCCTATATCTATACACATACATTCCCTACTTCACGCGTGCACAGGTATCGTTACACAATCCTCGCGCTTTTTTTCCCGCGCAAATAACCGCGTTTCCACGTAGGACCTGATAATTTCGGAGATGCTTAACTTATAATATACGCCTGTCGCCGAACAATTACCAATATATAACAACAGTAGAGCTGCCGTTTGGTATTCCATATCTGTATATATATATACACACACACACACAATATTCGCTCGAGGGCAGACGTCGCGTACTATATACTGTGTTTGTTTTTACCGTCGCGAGCGCGCGTACTAGTGTGTAATAGAGCGCCCGCCTATATAAGCTGAATTTTGCAATAGAGCCATGCCGAAGGACACAATGCGCAAGTACCGATGTCGGAATGGGTAATAATTCGTTACGAGTTTGTTGTCTCGTGCGATGCCGCCTCGAGGCTGTATGGTTATTAGTGTGATTATATATATGAATGACGTGAAAGTTCGTCAAATAATTTTCAGGTTTAGGGGTTTTGGAGTGGCCCTATTTAGCTGCGCATAAAACTTTCTGGTCTTTGGTATTAGGTGTATGTTGTTTGTGGACAGAGTAAGTGTGCGAAGATTACGTTTGTTTGATAACAGAAGTTGCGGGAACGAATGTCCGATGATACGTGCGATTGCGTTGTAGTACAATGTCAAAGTGTATGTAATGGATGTATAAATAAGGTTTGCGTTATTTTGAAATGATGCGAAGAATTTGAAAAATAATAATTTTTTAATTGATAATATTAACGAAAAATGACATCTTTCACCTGGGGTTTAAAAATTAAATTTTATATATATCTATAGATCGATTATAGGATGCGATAAATTCTGATATGAATTGCTTAGAAATTAAGTTTTACTAAAATTTTAAAAATTTTGACTTCTAATCGTTTCTATAGAATGAAAGTTTACGATTTTTGCAAGATCTAATATTAAATAGATCAATAAAACTATTTTTTTACATCATGATTCTTTATCAAGCTACTTAGTATATACGAGATATTTTTTATACATAGTATAATCTACATAAAAATTTGATTGCAGTATACTTTATATTTATAAAATAAATAAATTATCTCATTATATTATGCATAAATATATAAAATAAAAAATAATATTATATATATATAATTAAAGTATTTCTATGTTCTCATTCCATCTGCACTTAAGTATAAAAAATGCATATTTTCTTAATCGTACACAAACATTTGCATCGACATACAAGAAATGTTTCACTTTTTCTTCGAATTCTGATAGCACTAAAAACAACAACTTATAACAGTTCTGCGCGCATCTCATTAAGATCCGATATCTGTGAAATTTAATCGCGATATTTCATCAACCAATTACAACGGATTGTTAACGATACATATATACATATATACACATGCAAGTATGTGTGTCTTTATACAGTTAACGCGTTAGTATAATTTATAGTTTACGAACTACACTCCACGGGGGTCATTGGAACGAGGCCAGTGTTAAAGATATTTCCAGAAAAAGAGGAACGGAACCTCTTTCTGTTTAATGCGCAAACAATGCGAAAACTTTGCTTCGGGTCGACTGCGCCAGCCGACAGGACAATTGCCATTTAAGAGAATAGCTTTTCAACTCTGATTTTTCTTTCGTCAAATTTCTTGCGCCTGCGAGCCTGCATGGTAACTGTCGTTTAATTAATGAAAGAATCACTTCCTTCACGCGAATCTAGGCGGGATTTAGAAGTCGCATTGCCATTACTAATAGCGGTACAGAAAAAAAAAATTGGGGCAATGCAAGGTATTTAGAACAATGATTGATTTGCAGCGGATTAATATAGTGGCCAGTGGTACCATGGTCGTTGTCAATTCGTAAAAAACGTTGATTACAATTCTGTGGCTTCACGGAATAACCAAATAAGTCCACTTTTCGAGTTTCCGAGAAAAGCTGGTTTTAATGTTCAAACTTATATATGTAAAATCGGGAGAAACGAGATGAGTCGCGATACTTGACTAGTATCAACACATTCAAAACACATTTTTACACGGTAGTTTGAACAGGTTATACATTTTCTGATGCGTTCAAAACGAGTACGAACTTAAAAAAAAATAAGGACTTATTTGGTTATTCCGGGAACTGTGGAGTTATCTGATAGTGTGGTTCGCGTTTATTTTAGAGCGTATTCTTTAATTTAATTATGAAACGGGTCCACAAATTACATAATTAGCAATTGTTCAATGAATTCTCCTAATTTATTCAAGAAATTTCTATTAAATTTACGACCATTTGTCTTATTTTATATTGTACTAATATTGTAAAATTTTAAAATGTTTATAATTTGAAAGTGTATAAGTATAGCCATCATATTGACATTCAATTTGAATAGATCAAATAAATTCTAACTATGATAGACGAAAAAAATGATGGACTTATCCGGTTATTCCGGGCACAAGATTTGAAAAATGGACTTATCTGGTTACGCTTCGGATGAATTGCAACTTTACGGCAATATTTGTGCCACTGCTGAAAGTGATAAATGAAAAAGGCCTATTTGAAGATACAAAATCCGGGGTTATCTGGATTTAAAAAAAAACTGTACTTATTCATGCAGTTATTCCAGGAAGCCACAGAATTATAAAGATAACCGAAGCTAGTGTTTTATTTTATTATTATAAATTTTAAAGCCGTATAACCATAATATTTTCTTCAAGTGTTTTCTTCTTGGGTTCCATTAGATTCCCATGTACTTTTGTCATTTTAATCTTTCACTTATAAAAAAGAAATAGATATATTATTCAAGAACCATTTCGTAATCAAATATTCGCCCACGAATAATAATATCACTTATATATTTCATAATATAGCAAGACATAAATGCTAGCATAAAAAATGAAAAAGAAAGCATCAGAATAAAATCTCTCTTTACTTCTATATCAATATTTCACATTCTCCGTTAATCACTGATCCAATTACTCCCACTATATAATCCTTTATCTCAACTTCTCCACACCCACGACATACCACCTATATTATATACTACTTATCAATTACCCAATTTTCACGATTGCTCTTTTGCAGTTCCAACCGGCGTCGGCATCACGTCCTCGAAACAGCACCAGCAGCAGTATCCGCATCATCATGAGGAGCAGGCGTCATGCGGCACCTGCTGCAGCTGGCTCGGGGAGCGGGTGCGTGGCATGTGCCGGCGGAAGCTCCTTTACAAGCGAGTACCGATACTCCAGTGGTTGCCCAAGTACCGTAAAGAGTATATTGTCAGTGACATGGTGGCCGGCCTCACGGTTGGCCTCACCGTCATACCTCAGGCAATCGCCTACGCGAATGTAGCTGCGCTGCCCCTGCAGGTTCGTGTATTTTTTTGGGTCTGTCAAAAGTTTGAGTCTGATATATATATATGTGTGTACTATAGGAACTATGAGGAATTGGTTTGGCTGGACTTTTTTCTGCTCTGGGTGAAAGGAAATGTTGGATTGTTTATGCATAAACATTTATTGGAATGCATATAATAATTACCAAATTATAATATCATACAGTAATAGTTATTTCTGTATAATCACAAAGTACGAATATATTAAAATTTAGATAATTAAAAATGAATTAATATTGTACAAAAATTTTGTACACTAAAAAAAGACTATTAAAAGAAAGAACAAAAGGTAGCCACTATTATAAATTTTATGAAAATAAAAGATAATTATTTAGCAAATTTTAAATCTTATTTTAAAGCAAATTCTTGAAAAAGATCTGAAAATATTTGTAGATTTATATTTTCTGAAGACTTGAATGCTGCCGTCTGAATCATTTCTTTTGCATGTGCGATACTAAATTTCAATGCTGTGGTTTTCAATGCTTTTGCATTAATAAGATCAGCCAAGGATAATATTTGTAATACATTTTCCACTGTCAAATTATTACACAAAGTATTAACGCACATAGATTTTAAACCTTCTAAAAAGTATTTGTTTGACATCTCTAAAAGTTCATAAGCTATAAGATTTAGATCTTTTACTTTGCCAGTATAAATGAAGCGTAACATCTCTTCTACAACATTGGGTTCAGCATCTTCAATATCAACTCTACTGTTAATGTTTTCTTGCATTTCATGCTCAAATAAAGCTGAGAATACAGAACTTCTAGCTGATAAAATTGCTTTATGAGCATTAAAAGTTTTTCCTTTCACAGAAAGTATAACATCAGTAAACTTTTGTTTTTCTAACAAAATTTGAAAATCTTCAGATAGTTCATCAACAGAAGTTCCTATTAATTCAGGAATAAGAAGTACTTCATGAAATATATTAATACCTGCTTTGGCTTTACATACTACTGTCAACTTATTATTTATTAGATACTGTTTCAAATCAGATAGCGATATAAATTTATTTGCTCCGTGTCCATAACAGTCTTGAATTATTTCTATCCGTGTATATTGGTTTGTCTCATTTCCTTTAGAATCAAGAACAGCAAATGAATATTCTACTTCTAACTTTGGATATTTCTCAGAACGATATATATATAATGATACATAATCATCGTTATTACATGTTCCTTTTGGAAATAAGCCTAAGAAGCACGAGAGACTTTCATTCCATTTGAGTACAGGCGAGAGGAGATGTTCTCCAATAGCTTTCCCATTAAGACTATAATTTAATATATCCCATTTAAACTCCATACCGATAACATCTATATTTGTACATATATTGTATTTCATATTTCTATGATATGTTATAGCTGTAAAGATATATTTTTATGACAATATTAATATTTATGCAAATCGATGAATTAAGATTACAAATAAAATACGTAATGAATCTATATAAAATAAAAATATTACCTATTTTATTGTTGAAAATTTTGGCAAATGTTGAAATAATTAATATTAAATCTTAGTAAAGTAATTTTAACCTTTGTTTTTTCTTATTTAGATTTTTTTTTTTTTAAGATATAAGCACCAGGCTACGTCCTCTATTTAGAGAGATATGGTATCGTGACGTTATATTTTACGTCTTATGTGTATTCTTGTACTGACTACTGAGTTGTACAATAAAGTATATGGCAATATTATAGTATAGTTCAATGAATATACAATACTTACAAGTTACAGAATATACTTATAGTCATGAATCTGCCCGGCACGCGTTGTTATCTGGGTATATAGTATAGCTTAAGTTTTGTCACGTGATCCTTTTCCACTTTTACTATTACTAAGTACTACTTATTTTAATGGCCGTGGTTCTCGCCTGAGACGCCAATATGCCATATATTCCACTTTTACATCAAACACAAGAAGTACCAACATAATAATGTAATTTATTACCAACAAAATTTCAAAATCTTGAGATATAGTTCATCAACAGGTCTTATTAATTCAAGTATAAGAGGTACTTGAACTATATTAATACCTGTTCTGACTTAACATACTATTTTCAACTTATTGTTTATTTGATACTGTTTCAAATCAAATATTGATTTAAATGTTTGTATTCCACGTCCATAACAGTCTTGAATTATTTATATTCGTGTATATTAGTTTGCTTCATTTCCTTTAGAATCAGGATGATAGTAAATGAATATTCTTATACTTCTATCTTTGGATTTTTCTCAGTATAAAAAATATACAATAATACAAAACCCCTATTATCATAACTAAATCCTTTTTATAATACGTAAAAATATATTTTTAAAATCTATAAAAACAATAATATTTAAAAATGTATTACAGTAATTTTGAAAAAACATTAATATAAAATAAAAATTTTACCTCTCTATTGGCAAAAAAATTCGATAATTTTAAGTAATTAAGATTAAATTCTGCAACTAAAAACAACGAATCATTATTCTCCTGATTTATCTGCCTTATAGAGATATTATATTTTTACGTTATACTTCATCAAACGAGTACATGCAAGTATTGCAAAATTTTTAATACTATAATAATAATATACTTATTAGCTGAAGTTTTATCGCGCCAATCATAAGAAGTACCAACATAATAATGTAGTTTATTACTTTTAGTTACATTGTATAATATGTCCAATTTAAAATGCAACAGACACCTCACTATCGCAAGTCACAAGTACTTATTAATTTGATGATATTGTGTCACCAACAACTATCACTCATACTTTATTCATACAAAGCTTATTGAAGGAAAATTCATTCAAATACTTATTGAATTTTAATACATAATTTTATATTTACACAAAAGAAAAAATGTTCACGTTAACTGCAGGTTTGCTTAATTATTTTAAAATAATATTTCAATTTTTTTTGCAGTATGGCCTCTATTCATCTTTTATGGCGTGTTTTGTTTACACAATTTTCGGCTCGTGTAAAGATGTACCAGTCGGACCGACTGCTATTGCTGCAATCATGACCCGAGAAACGCTGGAGAAGTCCCACTTGGGCGCAGACTTCGCGGTGTTGCTTACCTTTATTTCAGGCTGCGTTTCCTTGCTTATGGGTGTCTTACAATTGGGTAAGTTTCTTGCCAATATCTACGATAGAAAAGTATTCATTTAAACAATGTTGTTAAAAATTTTATTCAAAATATAAATAAGAATCGGACCAAAAAAATTTACATTTTTATCGAGTATTCTTTTACAACATACAGTTAAATTTGCAATTAGTTAAATATTTAAACTTACATAATGCAAAAAATACAATAATAGTATAAATTAACGCTTGAAAGTGATAAAATATTAATAAGAAAAGATCAACTAAAACGCAACCTACATTGATTTGGTGACAATAATCGTCAAGTTAATATCTGATTTTATGTTTATTTCTTACAAAATTGGAATTGTATAAATCATCTACTTGTAATCAAGTAAATATCAGTAATTGTGATCTTCTCGAGGCTAATAAAAGACATATTTATAGTTTCTTGGTAATTCTTAAAGTATTTGCATTAATTTTACCCTGCGGTTGTTATCCTCAGTAGAGTTATCTATAGGTATTCGAGGACGAAACATTTTTATTCTTATTATCTTGAGCGTTTTATAGATGTGTAATTTATTTAAATAGACTTTAAATATTTAACAAGAATTACGAATATTTTAAATTGTAACATTAATTTTTTATGAATTAAACTTATATTATACTGATAACAATAATTCTTATACGAAATCAAAAACAAAAACATAAATACATAATTAAAAAACAAAAATTTAATAATGCTATTTAAATTCAAATCATATAGTTCCGTTTGCGATAATAAAAATTCCTAAATTCTAGTAATTATAGAGGAATATCCCTATAAGCGTTTAGTTTTTGTTTATTGGTTTTCACGTTAGTACTCTGGTAATCTCTATGGCCACCCCATATAGTGCAGGTTTGAACGCGCACTTTTACGACCGGTGATATAAAGAGTCGCCGTTTCTCCTGCCGCGCGGACGTTGACAGTGTGTCGTTGTGTCACGTTTTTTATTTTTCTTTGAAAATTATCTTGATCGTTAATTGAAAATTAACGAAGATTCATTATAAGCGGCCAAAGTCTTAAAGGCTTTGTCGATACTTTCTGGTGAAATAAGAAAATTCGCGGAATTTAAGCGTGTTTTGCGTCGTAATTTACGCTGACAAAAGAGTTGTTGAACGAAGGTAAGGTGTATTGTATTACTAAGAATTTTCCGAAATATTCGCGATAAAGCTAACCGACAGTCCCTTGGTTTTCGGCAAAATACAGAAAAAAAATGGGAAACTCTCCATGTAGCTGTGATTCCGACACGTCCGCGTCGTGCCCGCACGAGGAGGAAGACAGGGATCTTCTGGACTCTGACGAGGAGGAGGAACAAGACAGTGACGACTGCTTCCCGTGGCCATCTAAGCGTCGCCGTAAGTCATCGTCTACACCCAAACCGCCGGCGGAGACCTTTCAGCGACCAAAATACGACGGCGACAGTTGCGATGAGAGTGACAACGAGTGCGAGATGGTCAAGTTCAGCCAGAGCGGAAATACCGTCAAGACCAAGCGATTCGATTGGTGCGTCAGTGGCTTTCCTGGTTGTGATATGGTGGAAAATGAACGAGGCTCTCTACGCAGCGACAATTACTACGTCACGGGTACGAACAATCAGTTACAATTCTATTTTCTGATGGAGGCTTTGAAAACGGACGATGACACTTTCTTCGGGGTGTACTTATGCGTGCTCGGCGCCAGCCAATCTGAGGTTTCAGTGACCACCAAGTGTTTCATGGTTACGTATAAAATGTACAGACATAAGCTTCCTTCAGGCAAGGGAGTGAAATTTCCTCGCAAGCCTGGATGTAGATTCTTGGGCTACATTTCTAAAGCTATATACATTGAGGATGATTACGAACAGTGTGTCTACATGCAAGATGGTGATCTCAGTCTGGAATTCAGAGTGTGGGGAAATTTTAAGAAGCCACAGCCCATGTTACAAGAGCTGAAGAAGTTTGCTGAAGATGGTCAAGTTAGAGACATCATTCTGAAAGTAAAAGACAAGAAGTTCACAGCAAGCAAAAAGTTATTGATGGAGCAGAGTCCTGTCTTTGCAAAGATGTTAGAAAAAGCTAAGAAGAATGAGATAGTAAAAATCAGCGATATCGAACCTGATGTCATGAAGCAGCTGCTTATTTATTTTAATACTAGACGAGTTACTAAACTTTTTAAATACTCAAAAGAACTTACAGCTGCAGCTGATAAGTATAAACTGAAGCATTTGAAAGCTATATGCAAAAAAGTTATTGAGTAAATAGCTCAGTTATTCATTCTTCCTTTTTGTCAAGGAGCGCGGGAGCGTTTCATATATATAACATGCATATATAAAAGTATTTCTTCTTTATTTGTCTTATTATTAATTATTAGCATAATTATAATGACTCTGTAATTTGATCTTTGGTGTTATTTATAATTTATGATTATTTAAATTATTTATTTAATAAAACTATTATAACATACTCTGTAATCGTACTAAAATACAAAATTGGTAAATATTTTGTAAGTTAAATAAATGAAAGTAATAAAGTATTTTGTTTGCTTATCAGACTAACTTATTCAGTTCACTTTATTTTTGCATGTACAAGTAATTAAAAAAAAATTATTTGAAAGAATGAAAATTGATTTGTTTTTGTAAATTATATTTAAACAATGAAATTTAATATAATATTAAATAATGTGGTCAATAGAAAAAAAATCAATTTTTATTTTTAAATCAATAATTTTTATTTCACTTATAACTTATATTCTCTTACCTTTTAAGCAGTCAAGCCAAACGACCTGTTTACATTTCAATTCTAAACAATATAAGGGAATTTCACTGGAATTTCTTAACTCCGTCGACATTTACAAGTATCGCATTACGAAAGTTCCTGAACGCACGGGAACGTAATCCGCATTAGTGACCGCCAGCAGTTATTTCTTTGTCACCAGATACTGTATAACAGGGTGCATAAATAAATTTTTCATTGGTTTTTTTCACAAAAAGAATTTTAATTCTCAGTCTCGGACTCTAGGGTACGAAATAAAAAGTCTCTTAAGGTTGAAGACTGTATACTTAATAGAATGATATAAAACATATAGATATTTAAAAACTCTAAAATACATTTTCATATTTTGTAATAATCTCTAATACTATTGAATTTTCATTTCTACAATCACACATTAAGCATAAAAAATTACAAACACACTTAAAAAAGTATTCCACTTAAAAGTATCGTTAAAGCCAATTGGTTAAATTTGCAAAGTATCTAGTCTTTTTTAACATATTATATAGAAAATTGAATTCACTTTCCAATTTTATACATTTTCTACACGCGTGAACTTATTACTTTGTTACCCTCCAACTACTTCATTAAATACATCTATATATCCATAAAGAAAGTCAACAACAATAATATCAAATCTAATCTATAACGAACCGCACACCTATATTTCAGGATTCCTGATAGACTTCATTTCGGGCCCGGTGTCGGTGGGCTTCACGTCTGCCGCTGCGATCATCATCGCGACGAGCCAAGTGAAGGATATCCTTGGAATCAGCATCAGCGGTGGCAAGTTCGCTCAGGTCTGGCAGAAGATCTTCGAACACATCGGTGAAACGCGCCTCTGGGATGCCGTGCTCGGCCTCGTCTGCATGATCGTCCTTCTCCTGCTCAGGGTAAATTCCGATTGACTTTTTTTAATTAACTTTTTTTTTCCTCCGCATTGATGCGGGAAAGTTATAAGTTGGTTCAGTTTTCTGTTACGCATTGTCAGATTCTTTGGTACAAGGGTACACGGATGAGTCATGGGGATTTTCTACAGCGTATTTTTTTTAAATTTATATATAATGTGTCGTTAGTTAATTTTATTATTATTATTATAGTTAAAGTGAATGGTGAACACTATAATTCTGTATTTATTAAATAGATATGGTTATTCTATTTACTAATTTTATAGCCTTGTGCATGAAACTTTTATAGGCGGAAAGTTAAGTTTTAATTCATTATTATCACGCTATACCTAATGTTTATACATTTCTTTGAAATGAGCTGAATAGAGGATAACGAATGATGTAACATACAAACATTCGTGCACATAATTTTTGTTGAAATAACGATACAAAACCGATAGTGCGCATGCACTCTAGTAATTTTTGAAAATTACCGTGTTTTTTTTAAAATAAAATTTATACGGTGCATATAGAAATAGTATTATTGTCTCGTTACACAACGCAAAGATTATCGCAATCTTAAATTACACGTAAAAAATGTCGCAACACAAAAATTCATTTTTATCTATCCACAAATATGTAACAATATAAAATACACTATTATCCGTTATTATGAAAACTGTTTACAGACCATATAACCGCATATATTTATATTTAATCCAAATTATTCCCATTTACATATACAATCCTACGACCGTATACAATTAAACAACCATGTCACTTCGTCAATATATGTATTGCAGAAAGTGAAGGATATCCCGGTGGTACCGAAGGACGCAAAGATGCCATCCGTCTGGCAGCGTAGCTTGGAGAAGTTCCTTTGGCTAATGTCCACAGCGCGCAATATCCTCGTGGTGGTAACATGTGCAGTTGCTTGCTGGCTCCTAGAGCAACATCTTGGTAGCTCGCCAGTCATACTCACCGGCCACGTGAAGCAGGGTCTACCGGGCGTTGGATTGCCACCGTTTCACGGCCGCATCGGCAACGAGACGTACGATTTTCTTGATATGGTGTCGGTCATGGGGTCAGGGTGCATTGTCGTGCCCTTGCTGAGTATACTTGAGACCATCGCCATCGCTAAAGCGTTTTGTGAGTATTGTGGGCGTTTAGCAAATTATTAAAAACTAAGTCTTTTTTATTTTTACAATTCTTTTGTATAAGTAATAAGTTCCTAAAATTCATTTATAAAATGATTTAATTAAATTTTATCGGTATACTCCATAATTATTTCCTTTACTCAAAAAACTTCCACGATTAAAAAAAAAGAAAAAAAGTAGAAGAAGAAACTATTATAAAAATTCGCTTTACAGCCGAGGGTAAGCCGATCGACGCCACCCAGGAGATGCTCGCTCTGGGCATGTGCAACGTCGTCTCGTCCTTCGTATCCTCGATCCCAGTGAGTGGTGGTCTCAGCCGTGGCGCCGTCAATCACTCGTCTGGTGTTCGCACGACTCTCGGTGGCGTCTACACTGGCATCCTCGTCCTCGTCTCGTTGCAGTTCCTCACACCTTATCTCTATTATATACCAAAGGCGGCTCTCGCCGCGGTCATCATAGCCGCGGTGGTCTTTATGGTCGAGATACAAGTCGTCAAGCCCATGTGGCGCACCAAGAGTGAGTCGTTGATGTGTACTTCTTTTTTTTATGATGTGAAATATGAGGATTTAGAATGAATGTACGATGAAACAGAAGTATCAGAAATCGTCTGTAATGTAATTATATCGAAGTTTAGGTATTACTTTAAAAAGTTGGATGGTAAGAGATTATATCCTTAATTAAAGGGTCACGAAGTTTTATTAAAAATGAAGCCTGATGGGAAATAAGTAAAAAACTTGTGTAATTTCAACTTGATAGTATGAAAATTTTGAAGTTTTCTTCAAACATCTACTTGCTTTTTAACTTCATTAAACATTTTTTTTTAGTAATTATATATTCTATAAAACTTTTTTGTAAGATCTTTCGATATTTAAAGAGCTTTTTAATCGTACATTTTGTTTTCGAACGAAATGAGTGAACTCATTTAATTAATTTGTTTATTATATAAAATCAGCGTGTTTATATTCGTTGATTGAACTGAATGAAGTAAACTATTGAATCACGATTACGTAATTCTGATTCTGCAAAGCCAGCTTTTTTGCGACGGCAATTCATTTCTCCGAAACTAAAGGATCACTGAAGCAGATAACTGCGTAAATAATTTTGAATTAACGAAAAATTTTCCACTTACTTCCTGTTGCTCTACAATTATTGTGAATTCTAAAGTGACGATATTTATTATCAGATAAATTGAGTAAATAATGTAAAAATGATGTATCGATTATTACCGTTACTTGCCTTTACTTCTGAATTCAATTATAAAAAAAAGAAATTCAGTTTATCTCCTTTTTATTGTAATAAGTACAATAATAGCAAAAATTTTTTATTCTATATTTTGCAAGGCACTTAAAATCAATAATAATCAGCCTTGTTATAAACCAATCGTAAAATATCTCAATGCTCTTCACAATAACAATACACATTTATTAATCATTAATACATCATTGTTTCTTTTTTATTAGAAATCGATTTGGTACCCGCTGTAGCGACGTTCCTGTGCTGCCTCTTCGTGCGATTAGAACTTGGAATCGTCATTGGTATCGGCATAAACCTACTATTTTTGCTTTACGGATCGGCCAGACCTTACATTCGAGTCAGCAAAGCCACAGTACGTTTTTTTCCACATTATTTTATTCGACCTTATATCAATGCTCATTAAAAATGAGTATTTTTAGTTTACGCAAATTGATGAAATAACGTGTCTTTATAAGTAGCTCAGGAAGTAGATTGAAATAAAAGATAAAGAAATTAGAAAAACTAAAACAACTATTGATCATAATATATATTTGTTTTTTTTTTTTATTAAGTACAACCGTTGCTTAACAAAATTTCGTCAATAAATGATTTACATGTCTTTACTCTGTACAAATAAATTATCATACTCTATACCTAAATCCCAAGACAAAACAAACTCACCATTCACCCACTCTGTCACTCAGCTGCACGCGTGCACATGTGTGTCCTAAGCGGACTAGTACACGTGCGCGCGATCTGGCCCGGCTGAGCAGAGAGTATGCTAGCGCACAAATCTCGCTTTATACTCACACTCCTTTAACCCGTCACGTTGCAGAGCATCGGGGGCCTGGATTATCTGGTGATCACGCCGGACCGTAGCCTCACGTTCCCCAGCGTCGAGTACGTCAGGTCGATGATCAGCAAGCAGGGCTCGAAGCAGGGCACCGCCGTGCCCGTCGTTATCGATTCCACGCACATCCAGGCTGCCGACTTCACCGCCGCCAAGGTTCGTTGCCGTTTCGCCGCACGTATTACACGCGCGTCTATACAGCCCTCGTAGTCGTAGTCGTCGTCGTCGCCGCCGCTGGGTTGTGCTTCCTCTAGTTGTGTGTACGCGCCCGGGGATAATCGTTTCGTGCCGCCCGAATTATTCGTTCATTTGCATTTTAAAGGAAGTGATTAGGTTTTCGAGCTATTGTTGGTTCTCCGTTGCGTAACTTTGCCGACTTCTTTTCGCTGATTAAATCTAAGCTTTTGTCTGACGTTGGTATTGTTTAAATGGTGATTAATATATTTAATGATATTGTTGTATTTGACATTTTAGGGTATGAAGAGCCTTATCGAGGATTTCGCACGACGTGGCCAGCCGCTTATTTTCTATAACTTAAAAGCAAGTGTTGTCACCATATTCCAGGGTGTCAAACCAATTGACTTGCGATGTGTTTTTAGTGAAATCGAATTGAACGACTATTTGAAAGGTTGGTATAAATATTTATTCTAAATGATAATAACTGTAAGAATAGTTTTCATAAAATATTAATTTCTTTTATTTGATGTTCTATACCGTACAATCAGAATACAAAAGTATTTTATTATAACTGTTATTGTCACTGGATATTCATTGCTATGCAAAACCATACATTTTTACAGCACACAATGAGCAATCTCAAAGTCCTATATCTATCAGTAATTATGTAAAATTTGAGTCACTTCTGTAATAAAATCATGTTTCTCCATAAATCAAGCCGTAACGAGCACGTTCTTATGCGTTACCGCTGATAAGACAGCGAATAGATTTATCTATAACCATACGACCGGCAATTATCGCTTATTATACAGTATTTTACGCATGAATTTCACATATTTCATCAATATATACGAGCGCTGCAGTTCAACGTGAATCTAAATGTTGAACACGACTCACGTTTTTCTCCTACTATCTTTTTTGCTACAGAAATCGCCAACACCTCGGCTAATGCTGTAAGTCGGCATTGAACGGCTGAGCGAGCACAACACGCGGATCTCGACAAACTTCAGTATTATGTCGCCGATATATACAGCGGAATGCCTACCCGTCCCGCGCGTGCAGCGCACAGACACACATTAAACTAAACAGTTCCAGCAACGAACGTGCGCAGCGATAAAAAGAAAAAAAAATGTTTTGCAGGGTTGACTAATGCTATAGGAAAGGAATGAGAGAATCTCGCTAGTACGTTTTGCCTTTGTAAATATGTACGTAAAGTCTTTAATGTTAAGTATTATTGTATGTAATAAGCCAGCAAAGTTGTTCTGCCGTACAATTTTCTGGTATCCTTTTAATTCGCATTATGGAAGACACGCATACTTGCAAAACTGCGATCTCAGTTTGTGTTGACTTTTTTTTTCTTCTCTTGTTTTTCTTATGACACTAACGCAGCATCATTATACGCCCAATTGACGAGCGCCGTCAGAAGGCTTTGCTATGTAGAAATCCGGTCTCCCTGCGTATCTGCAAACAAGTATTTTATTTAATAAATTTTAAATATAATTAAAATGTAATGCGATTATAGGTTGACGTTATTTTACAACGAATACATTTTTTAATGTTCGACGCGAATCCATGAAGTTTTGTAGGATTAGTGATTTGAAAATATTGTTAATAAATATTGTTTTGGGAAATTGAAGTTATTTAAAATTAAACATTTTGTAGTTTTCTAAAAAAAATTGTTCAGCTTCCTTCAAAAAGTGTAAAATTACTCAATAAAAACATTAAGAAGTTTAAATGAATAAATTCATTCGCTAAATATTACCTATACATATATTTATTGCGTAATTTAATGTATCGAATATCCTAAATCTGAAGGCAGTGATTCGTTACAATAAAATGTATATAGTATTACACATTTATTTTATGCTTATGAAACTTGACAAAATAAAATACAAACCAAACTTTATCTGTTCTACTTTTACATATTAATTACCTCGGCCTTCACCTTAGAAAAAAATTTTAAAAATGTAGAATAAAGTTAACACCAAAGTGCTCTTTCGGTATTTTAAAGTAGTTTTTCATTAACAGAATAGTGCGAAGTATTTATTAAAATATATGATTCTCTCGAAACAGAAAATCGTACATTTTACTTTTTTTTTATTAAATATTCGATTAGAAAAGTGTGTATTTTTATTATATTACTAAATTGATTTATTATTTAAAAGGAAAATAGGTACGTTCTAAGAAGTACATATTTGTTAAACCTTGTAAGGTAATACTTTTCTCAAGTGTTTATTCGGGATAGTTCTATTTGTTAATGAATAACTTCTTTATTGCAATAACACTTACTTCTCCTTCACCAGCTTAATAACAGCATCCATTGCATCCTTCTTCACAAGCGATACAGTACAGCCACCGAATCCTCCGCCGGTCATCCGCGTGCCTAGTACACCCTCAACTTCGCGCGCTATCGTCACTAAACTGTCTAACTCGGCGCACGACACCTCGTAGTCATCGCGCAGCGAGTCGTGGCTTTCATTCATCAAACGGCCAAAACTTGCTGTATCGTTGTTCTCCAGGCATTTGGCAGCGTCCAGTGTGCGTTGAATCTCGGTGATTACGTGACGCGCCCGCCGGATCGTCACGTCGCTCGCGTTCTTTGATTTCAGAACTGTGACAAGGAGAGTAAGTATTGATGATTATATTAAGGCGATAAAAAGTTTTGCATATGTTTGTAAAATTTTGTAGCATGCGTTTTCTAAAAGATAACCGTATATCAGAGAACTTTTTATCATTACCTGCTAGCTAATTTAATTGGATTTTCTCGATTTTATACATGTTAAATTTAATTCTTTAAAAGCATTTGCTCATAATATAACCAAGATACATATTCTGACAAAATAAACTTTACTTCCACTGCATAGTTTAATTAAATTCATATAATTAATATAAATTTAATCTCTTAATGCTAATATGAATATATAAAATGAATATTTTTCACTGAAACTATTCTTTATATTTCGTATCAGATTGATGAATAGATTATGTATTATCATTATTATTCTTTCTTCTGACTATCAAAAAGCAACTGTGAGTCTCTACTATATAAATATTTTTTATTTACAGAAGAGACAAAATTCTATTCCATTAGCCTTCAACAAAACATTTTGTCAATTAGTTTGTGTTTTTCTAATCTTCATTAACATCTTATATATCGTAAACATATAACACAAATTTTAATGAAAAATAGTTTTCAATAACTTGTTTTTTCAAAATATAAACAAAACACTTATCAAATTATCCCTCCTTTCTATTATGTATATATATATACCTTCGAGATCCGCGAGATTAGCCTCCCTCAGGCTCTTCTTGCCTAACAATTTAGCCGCCTCCTCGCAGCATGCACGTCGCTGTGGATACTCGCTCGAGCCGAGCTTGTGTGGCGCATTGGAGTTGATGAGAAGAAACACTTTGTCACCGAGCTCACGTATCGGTATTTGCTTAGTGCTGAGATCCCGACAGTCGAGCAGTAACGCGTGACCCTCATGGCCCATCACTGAGATAAACTGGTCCATTATACCGCACGGCACACCCGCGAACTTATTCTCCGCGCATTGACATGCCAGCGCCTTTGTAACATTATAATATACATATACATATAGGAGTTCGTTGTTTATATGTGTTATATATCGACAACTGGGGGGTGGAAAAGGACATTAAGAGTTGGACGGTTGGGATTTGGGTGTGCAGGTGAGTTCAGCGAGCCGTGTAATGGCCTGCGGCTGCTCGGTTTTATTAGCCGCATTGTGATGTTTACGCGGGGTTGGGGGATGAATTATGGAATTGGGAATGGCTGTGATCCCCCCTTGTTAGTGTATTGGCCATCGATGAAAATTAATGGGGAAGGGGTTGCCCAATTTTTGTTGAATATTTTTGTATAAAATTATGGGGTTACTATAATGGTAAGAAAGGAACGAAAACTATTTAGTTGTATATGCTCACACTTATCACTTGCGCCAACTTCTTTAATTTGAGTCTTCAAAAAATAAACGTTATTTTAATTGAACAAAAAGAAAAGATTTTGGTAAAAATCCAAAGCAATTTTATCACTAAATTACTAATTTTTCAACTATTTTTAAATAAAATTATATAAAGCATTTGCGCACAAAGAAAATGAAAAGTTGAAATAAAGTTTCTATCGAACCACGCATCAGGAACCCATTAAAGTAGATAAACAGAAGGGAAAGAGGAGTCACGTACCTTATCTTCGGGCTTCTTCGAGACGTGACCGGTCATGGCCTCCAAAAACGTGTAGGTCGACACTTCTAGAGCAGCGGAACTGCTAAGGCCGGCGCCAACGGGCACCGAGGAAATGATTACCGCGTTGAATCCAGGTACAGGCTCTATAACACAGTTGCATTAAATATTATTTTGACGTTTGTAAGTCTATGATTGTAAAAGAAAACGAGCCATTTTAAGTTTATATAGAAAATGATTTATCATAGTCGTAACTATATAATTTTCTCATAAATCTTTCCTTTATTGTCATATAAACAAAAATTGAAAAATCAGCAGTACAATAAATTATTAATTAGCCGGAAATAATCGACAGATGAACCCTGCAAGCATTTTAAATAATATAGAAAATAAATCAAAAAGCATTAAAACTTATTCACGAATGAATCAAACAATGAAGCACACATCCAAACGGTGCAATTAAACAAAATTCTAAAGAATCGGGTATCCGCGAACGATTCGGGCGCAAACAGCGGCTCTCGCTTGGCTGCACAATTAAAATATCATTACGTGGAAACTCGACGATGCATCCCTTGATGTAATTGGCCCATTTGGGCTCGCCAGGCTTCAATGTATCTCGGCTGCAGTCGAATTCGGCAACACTCTGCGTCCCGATCGATCCGCTCAGCGAGATGATTTTGCACGATTTTGAGCCAGCCGCATTGGGCTTGCCGGCCATCACCTTCACCGTTGGCAGTGCCTGCACGAGATTGGCTGGAGGTAATATATATATATATATATATATATATATATATATATATATACACACACACCGCGTGAGTGATTAAATATGTGCGATTGCATTAAAAAAATACATAGTGAGGGAATAAGGTTTTACGGGGATAGTGTGCTTTTTATAGCGTTTGAAAATTTGAATGTTGTAATTGTTAAATGATTTTTAAGTTATTTTTACAAATGAATACTGAATTAACATAGGTTTATATTTGTATATAAGAAGTTATAAAAATAAATGTTTATTATTACTTTATTCATATACTTATCAAAATATATAAAATCGGCAACTTTAATCTTTTCGTTTTCAATTCAAATAAACAACTCGTAACAGGTTCATTGCATCTAAAATTTATAGTCTATATATGAATGTAGATGATGCAACGTGAAACCTGTTACTATTTACATGACATGTGCCAAAATATTGCGTCAAAGATAATAATATACATCACACTATGAGTCTAATTAAATTAATTTAATAGTAGATTATATATACTTAATAATAAATAGGTCTTATGAAATATTATGAAGTACTTAAGCCAACGTTTGTTTGGTAAATATTAAGTAAAATGTAAAGTATAAATATTAAGTATAGTTTATCGGTTGTGCGATAAATATTTCTTTTTTAAAAAAATTAAATTTGAAATATTCATGAGCTTTACGGACTATTAATAGATTACGGACCATTAAAAAAAAATTGACCACAATTATTTTATTCGATTAATTTATTATGATTTGAATAACTTTAATTGAGTAAGAATATTTTTACTATCATGCGTCATAAAACAACATTATTTTTGAAAATAATTTTGATATCTATGGGACAGAAGAAGTTGTATTAATAATTAGAATTTTTTGTATACGCAGATATATTCATTCAAAATAAAAAAAAAAAAATAACGACATAAATGTTAATAAAAGTTAAAATAATAAAGATATAAAATGATAATTCTGATAATAATTCATAAAGATATCTTATCTACAAATAACTTATGATAAAATAATTTCATATTACGAATCGTTGATGAGCTAATCGTTTTAAAGAATGTATCTATCTATCAAGCTTGTGAAAGAATGCACTCATCTATACAGAAAATGCTTAAGAAATTATGATAATGGTTTCCATTTTCTTATCACCTTATCATTTTCTTAAATATGCAATTCTTAATTTTCACCTCAAAATAATTTTAAGAATAACACTTGACTAGAATTTACTATGCTGCCCGTTAAATCATTAATGCACCGCGTGTGCAATTTCGAATCTGCCGCGGTGTGCAAACGCATCACCGGCAATGCAGGGACCGTCGTGTGCAGCTATCCGTAATCATATATGCACAATAATAATGCATCCACGGAGCTCGTCTTGCCCCCAAGTAAAATTGCATCGTTATGCACGTATATTGTGTACGCACATTATCACGAGACCGACGCTGTTTAAAGCTGGCGTGATTATCTAATGAACTAAAGTTGATCTTCCGTCTCAGTTTGAAGGTCAACTCGGCTATGTATAAAACCGTTGTCTATCCACAGTATCTCGGGTTATCAGAGGACAATTTAAATGGTAACTGACGTTCTAAAAAACTTTTACGAGCGATATATCCAATTTTCACCTATTATAGAGCCAATCAATCGTAAATTTCCACTTATTATAAAATATGACAATAAAAAGAAAACAAAAATTTAGTTCCCAAAAAAAAAAAATTATGTCTCCGAGTTTTGTTTATCCAGCTATACCTATCGACAAAGTTACCATGGGCAGGACGAATCCTTCGTTGTAGTCGGTATGCTCGCCGATCAGGTTGACGCGTCCCGGCGCGCATACGCAGATTGTCGCACTCTCGCCAAATTCTTCAGCGAAACTTCGTACCACCTGACGTTTCAACTCCTCTACATCCGGGTAGATTGTGGCCATTTTTTACGTATATATATATGCTTATATACAGGTACCTGGAAAACGAAAAAAAACGTTTTAATATCTCCGGCTTGCTTGTTTGCGCGGCTTTTTGATTAAAGGTCAATGACTTATGGGAGGTGCTCTCCGAAATTGAACTACAAAGTGCGATATTTGGAAATAAAAAAAGGAGGATAGACTTCGTTGACAGTTCAAGGGACCGAGGGAGATCGATAATCGCGATCGATAACATTGGAATGAAAGTTCGCGGCCACAGGTGGTAAAAATGAAAAACAGCATCTATAGTATATATCTATATGTATATCTATGTACTACAAAACACTACCGTACACAAAAGTTATCTCCAATCGTTACACGAGCGTCCCTCTTCTTCTTCTTCACCAAGCGGAAACTCTCACAAGCCGGTTAGAAATTTATTCAATCGAACACACTGTCGTCGTCGCTTTCGCGCGTGCGTTATCGCGTGGAATGAGTGTGTGAACTTGGACAGAGAACAGAGAGAGTATATATATGCAGCGGTGGTGGTGGTGGCAGTGGCGGCGACGACGGCGCAGTATCGCAGGCAGATTCGCTATATACAACACTCGCTCGCTCCCCCAATCTTGAGCTCGCACCCACACAAATACGCGCCACCAGAAGCGCGTACGTCGTCGACGTCGTCGTTGAGACGCGCGCGAGCAACGGCGGCGCTTTTTATTACTTTAGCGTACTTATAGTGTACTTTATAGTTATACACGAGCACACACTGCCTACATATGCTGCATCGTATGCAGCTCGGTTATTATATACTGTTTTGACGTGTTTCATCCACTCTCTCGTAGCAGAAGCGCGCTCGCGGAGGGAAGTCGCGTATCAGGCAGAGAGAAGGGGGACACGCACAGTGGGATTGTATACAGACTATACATTTTCGGTGGCCGAGGTAGGTGCTGAGCGAGAGATGTGTGATGTCGGTCTCAGATCCTCTGATCAAAGAATTAAAAGGTGAGTTGGAATTTTTGCAAGCTGTAGAGGTTGTGAACGAGGGAGTTTTAGGTTAGAATAGAGCTTGATTGTAAGATTGTTGATGTGAGCTTTTAGGGGGTCGCATTTCTATATGAGAGAGATGTGTGTACGGGGTGGGTTTTCGCATTCGCAGACGAGGGAGAAGAATTGGGACGAGGGGTGGAGATTTTACCATTGAACGGCGGAAATTGGGGTAAACGTGCGCCTGCAGTTCTAGCGCGTAACTTTTTATTGATTTTGTGCGAGGAAAGCTCGTCCTCGTCGGGGCGTCGCGGTCTGCTCTGATGTCCGTTCCCGCTGTGTGGTTTGAATTACGGCACGGCCGCGCAGCGCACGAGCCTTGAATCGTTTAATTATTCAGCGGGAAATTAAAGTGATTTGGCTCACGGTGCGCGGTCGCTTATCGGTAACTAATTCATATGGGATTACGAATCAAGGATAATAAAGTTCCGACGCTTTTATGTTGTTTGCAAGGTTTTTTCCAATCGTAATAACGTTGCGAACGGTATTATGATATTGCTTGCTTTAGTTTTTGAGTTATTAAGTACTGATGAATAATATATATCTCTCGCAGGCTACACCCGCAGATTCACAGAAAGTCGAACTGATATCACAGACAGCACTGAAGAACTTCCACTTTTCTGCAAATGTCTAGAAAAATGTCTTCAGAAAGGAGTTTCAGTGCGCATGAATGCTGTTGGCCTTCCAAATTTTCCAGAAGCATGGCAATGGATGGAAGACTTATCAAAAAGAAGAGAAGAGTAAATATACTTTTGTAATTTATAATATTGAATATAAAGTTATTTTGACAGTTTTTAATATTTTTTTTTTTTTTTCAGTTCGTTAATCTCCTACACATCAATAGTAGAAGATGTACTAATAAATCAGAAGGTTCTAGAGGCAAGTGGTAGACTGAGAGTTCTGATACGAACCTGTCTTAGTCGTAAATGTCTCCATGTTCCAATTGGTTATCTTGTGAGTACAGAAATAAAGTTTCTTGATTGCTTTACTATGATTATAAAATATGCAGGTGTATTTAATGTTTGTTACCAAATTAGTTATTGATTCTTTGTAATAACAATTTTTCAGGTGAGAACCCCATTTTTAGCTTTAGATTATTATAGCCCAGACAGTATTCTCGGTGATGAAATTCTCGGTGAAATATTATATTCAGTATTATTGCAAATTAGTAGGCTAAATTTCAGGCTGGATTTGAAAAATGCTAGCTTTTTAGATGATACATGGGAATTACCTGAATGTGTGAATGTTGAATTTGTGCCTTGCAAAACATTAGGCATATCAGTTTGGTAAATATGAAAATAATAATGATTCATTTGAATTTCTTTTGTGTTATACTTTTATCTTAAAAATATAATTTATTACAGTTTCACAAGAGGCAAGACATTGATTATTAAAATAGAAAAAAATTCTGTAGCAGCTGATGATGTAAGTATTTAAAACATTTATAATAAAAGAATTAGAAAAAAGTATTTTCCAAAATTTATTTTTATTTTAGGAAAGAATAGAAGTTGGTGATGTGCTTGATGAAATCAATGGTAGTCCTCTTTCAACTCAAACTAGAGGCAATTTGCGTAAAATAATGAAAAAGACTGCTTGTCTTCCAATAACTGCTCATATTGTTAAGGTATTTTTTACAGTTACATAAAGTTTATATTTAAAATTAATATTTTGAATTTTATTTTTAGTATCGCAATAAGAATAATGAAATATATGCGCCAATCGCAAATGTTATAAAAAGTTCAGGCCTTGAACATATGAAAAGATTACTTAGAGCTCCTCCTAAATTAGATTTTATACAATCTGCTACTCAAAAACCAAAAACCCCTCCAATCGAAAATGGAATCAATATCCATAAGCCAATAGAAATTAAATCTGGTTATTTGCTTGATTATTGTGGTTCAATTGACATTGGTTCAGAAGGTGATGTTAAACAAATTGAAAAAGCAATAAGACAATTAATTCACCCTGGAAACATTAACTTTGTTCCTATTCGATTTGAGTGCCTTGAACTAGGAATCAAAGTCACTCAAGATTCTGATGAAAAGGTAATTAAATAAATTTTGGGAAGGTAAATTAACGAATTATAAGATATTAAATATTATAATGTTTTTTTAGGAAATTATAAGACACAGTTACATGGAAATTTCATCATGTGGACGATCCAATAATTTCCCGTTTTATTTTGCATTTATTTCTGGGTAATTAATTAAATATTTTCATTAAATACTAGAAAACATTAAATCTAATAAAAAAACTATATTTTTTCAGTGAAACAAACTGCAGTGTTGCTACTAATTTTACAGCACAGATATTTTATCACAAAAATGAACATGAAATACAGACTATATTACAGAGCCTAGGACAGGGTTTCTATCGTACTCACTTTGCAGTGTAATGTGCTTCAAGTGTTGTAAAATATTTTCATACGCATTTAAAAGGGTGAACAGAAGTATTAATTACATCTTGCCTTACTTAGGTCTAAAAGGTAGTGATTTTATCATATTAACTATTTGTTTTATTAACTAACTGTATGCAAAGCAATTTAATTTCACGATATTTTATTTTAAAAAACTTACATATTTATGTTATAAATAATAACTAAAGTACTTAATTTTTAAACAGAAATATTATTAATTCTTTTTGAAGTGCAACAGATTATTAAATTTTTTATTACTTATTCTTCTGTATACTATATTCATGTACATATATATGAAATTTAAAGCGTCATTAGCATTACCAAAGATAAAATTTTTGTAAATTGTGAAAATGAATAAAAGTGATACTTAATGAGTAAGTATTTATCAAAACTTAAAACAAATTTTTATTTTTTATTACAAAAACCTTAATTATGGGTTTTTGATAAGAGACATGCCCTTATGAAACGAATTCAATGAATCACAGATGATTTATTTTTATTACAACTGTGGAAACATTTTAAATGTACGATAATAAGTGCGATTTTGACGAAAAATATACGCACGTTATGTGATGCGTACGATATTATGTGTTCACGTGAATGAAAACACGTGCTTTATCCCAATCAAGGTAAGTATATTATGTCACTACGGAATTTCCTCAATTTAAAAACTTGCAACTTACAGCAAGTGCGAGAAATTGCACGTTCCTGTCTTTTGAATTTGTAACAAGATCAAATTTGTTCGTGTTAATCAACGAATCACTGTATAAGTGCAACGATTTCTAAAATGCTATTTTGTAAACCTTTCTACGAAAAGCTAATAATGCGATGTTTATTATTTCTTTTTCTTATAATTTCTATCTAAACTAAAAAGTCATACATTATGTAATAATTTTTCTACAATACAATGGCTGTACAAAGTTAAAGTTCCCGCAATTCAAATAAATTTTGAAAACTGTATTTCGAAGAAAAATTAGTTTCCTCATGCATTCATTCTCTTTTCATGCGATAAACATTTTTAAACAATCCACTTATAATATTGCTAGACTGAACTAGAATCATTACTACACGCTATTATGCTGTGCTGCGCGAAAGCTCGCGTGAAACATCCAAGTGTATAGAAGCATCCAAGTATTTATAACTATACCCAGTGTATATAACACTATTCATAATATATATGTACCGCTACATAATAAATGATCCATAAAACTTGATTGAAAATGTAAAAATAAGCGTAAGATACGTACAAAATTAGATCGTCAAATCAATTGAAACGTTTTAATTAATTTTTTTTTACAATTAATAGTTATCAATCACAAATTGTTATTCAAAGTGTTCGACCTTATCTATGCGCCCAGAGGATCAATAAACACTCAGCAGAAACGTAATCGGAAACGAACATTTATTAATGAAAGAAAAAAAAGGACCGATCTATTGCATCGACGGAACAACCGCAAGCTCACTATAATACGGTCATATGCTCCGCGACGGCTACACTTGCAACTTTGCAAGTCGAGGTCGAGGTCGGTCGGCGATTCGCCGCGCTCGTGAGTCTGCTCGCGCGGATCTCGCGTGATGCGGCGCACCACATACACTCATACGCCTCTCCTCTCTTTTTTATTTATCAATTCTCTCACGTACGTGCAGGCCGCGTCAGCGCTTCCTGATTCACCGTCGTTCTCTCTCATAACTTTTTCGTCCTCCGTTGAGACGCGAACTATATAAACCAAAGTAATAATATATATAGCGTAATATACAAGTACATTATATATACTTACAGCAGCGTACATCAACGAGAGCTTTTTCCGGTATATTCTGTCTTCTGCTACACGCGCCTATATATACGTTCATATATCTCGTCAGACTCCGTTCGACAACCACAACATTGGGGGCTCCCCTTTTGGTATAGGGGGGCGGCGCGTGTGGTGGTCTCGCCGTCGTCGCGCGAGGGCGCGCGCTGTCCCGCTCTCTTTATCTCTCTCTCTCTCTCTCTCTCTTGCACACACGCGCCCAGCGAATCGCACACTTTTATCCTGCAGGCGGACGAATTCCGCAGGCAGTCAGGCAGGCCATCGGCTCTTCGGCGACGACGTTGTCGAGGACGCGGGGTTAAGAGAGAGAGAGACGTAGGGAGGAGAGTGAGTGAACGAACGTGCTGTGTGTGTGTGCGTGCGCGGTAGCCAAGGAGGAGGAGGAGGTTCGACCGGTGCGCTCCCGCGCGCGCGCCTCCCCCGACCGAACCCCCTCGCGTTTCTCAGATCGCCGACGCACCCCCTCGTCGACGTCGAGGAAACCGCAGCGAGAGCGCTCTTCTAGTGTGCCTCGCTGTTATTATGGCGACGTTGACGACGACGACGAGCAGCACTACGACGACGACGACGAGCGTGAATTCCAAGATTACGGGCACGACCACCGCTACGGGCATCATTGCGACGACGAACAACGCGAGCATCAATAATGCGACTCTGGCCTCGGAGAACCAATATTTCTACGAGGATGTCGTCTACCGGGTGGACAAGCGTGGAAACGTCGAGTTCGGCATCGTCATGGAGAATGACGATCAGGACTTGTCGGACGATAGCAGCGGCAACGAGGACAGCCCTAAGCGTAAGAAGGGCGAGATACGTGTCGTTTGGCATCCGTCCGGCGTTGAGGAACTCGTCAACTCTAAAAAGGCAAGCTATTCGCTGTACACTAGTCTTATGATTCACACGCAGGATGTGTCCTGATCTTATCCTATGTATAAGGCATTATTTTGACATAGTTTTTAAGCTCATAGCTGAGTCTTACAGCAACTCTAACCCTCTGCGAAAGGATAGTCTTGAGTGATGACCTTATAGGTTGTTGTTGTTTGAGCAGGTTGTTATGGTGGCTCAAAGCCTATTGATTTCAGTTATTTTGGGCTTGAACATTGAAAAATTAATGAATCAATTGGATGCTCTCCCCCATGCCGTAAAATTTCAGCTGCCTATAATTCTCAAGTGCTCGATAGTTTATTCAATATTTGAAAGGATAGTTTGTTAGTCATTGATATGTATACACAGTGTTATTCTAGTATTATTACGATTGTGTGTACTTTAATAAAATTTGTGTTTATGATATATAGCTATTCACTTAAGGAATAGGTTTGATAGTGCTTCATAATAATATAAACATTATTGTCATAATACCTTTATCTAAATTATATAATATTTTTTTATCTTGAATTTGAATTGTTACTTTTTTTCGTAGAATTTTGACTAAAAGAATGTTTTGAAGATTTCGTAAAATATAAATATTTAAATAGCTAATTTCAATGTAATATGTAACATAAATAATTTTACTGTAATCCTATGAATTATTTATGCAGTTGTCTATTAAATTTTGATTATACTCTAATAATAAATTCTAATATTTTAACTGTTTAAAAGTATAATACTGTCTTACAGGTTCATCTAGCAGATAGAACTTTGATGCCTGGTGATGTTGTGAGACGTATGATCAAAGGAAAGGATACACAAAGAGGATATTGCAGAGATATTGAATTAACTGCTTGTGTCCAAGTTATTGGTACCAAACAGGTACTAACTAATATTAAGAGTGAAGATTTAGTACCTTTGGAGGTAAATAAAATATTTAAAATTTTTTATTTTTCTTAACATTAAAAATAAAATTGTGACCACATAGTAATAAATATCTTTCTTGTAGGAATTTGCTGCAGATATAGCAGTATGCATGGATTCTTGGGTAGGAGGTATTAGAATGGTTCACTTTAAATTGTGGCTGGCCACTCCTGATGGTTCTAGATGCATTATGAATGAAATTGATGCTCGAGGATTGGAACATTTTGAGGAAAAACGAGAATCGGTATGACTATATATTAAAACTTTATTATAAAATGGCTCTCTTTTTCTTTTAAAGCATCTAAGATATTTACAAAAATACTTTTACTTTACAGGATAATGACTTTCCTCATTCATCAGAATTTTATCCAGGCCAAAGTCTGTGGGGTCCTGTACATTGTCTCGAGGATGCTCAGTGGATACAATGTACAAAAGAAATGAAGGCTAAAAGAAAGTCGAAACCTCAGCGAATTACTAAAGTAGTAGTTGAGAAAGTTGAAACTGATTGGGTTGGTGTGCATTGGCAATGCAGAGCTTATTCTAAAGATGGAGCTTGGTCGGATCAGGCACATCCGAAATTCGTTGTTGATGGCGAAGACCTTAAAAAGTTAAAACTACTTAATGTGTTTGAGCCGTCAACGTTACAAGTAGGTGACCGAAATTTTTACGTGATTAAAGGTGATGAGAATGTGATAACGCGAGAACAGTGGAGAAAACAACAAAGGGAGATATTTCAAGTTCCTAAAAGTAGTCCGAGGAAAATGCGCAATATTAATATGTCAAAAGCGGCTGTGGAAGAAAAGATAAAAAGAGATAAAGAAAGGGATAAGTCTCAAGAAAATAAAAAAGAACATTGTGACGTTAATGCCGAAAACAAAATCAATAGTGAAAAAGACGTTACGAGCAATAATTTGCTGATGCCACCTCCTCAAAATCAAAATACTGAAAGTTCGGACGATTGGGATACCGAAGATACCGGCTCGCAAAGTGACTCCGCTTCGGTAATGTTAAATTTTGAATAAAATTAGTGAATTATTTTAATCATGCATTAATACTGATTCGATGTTATATTTAGATATCAAGCGGTTGTTCTAGTTTATCGTCAATGGGAAAGAAAAAGAAAGGTCCAGCACTGATGACAAAAGTTTTGAAAAAACGTAAACTCTGTAAGGCTAAGAAAAAAGTTCCACCACCACCTCTTATACCTGGAA
Organism: Torymus texanus; assembly: GCA_036873485.1. Taxonomy (NCBI): domain Eukaryota; kingdom Metazoa; phylum Arthropoda; class Insecta; order Hymenoptera; family Torymidae; genus Torymus; species Torymus texanus. The sequence continues at coordinate 3,998,231 of JAYJLV010000027.1, read as the reverse complement.
CAAAAATCGTCGTGGAAACTCTTTCTACTAATACAAAAGCTAATGTTGTTTGGCAAGATGGTTCAGTAGAATTTGGTATGTAATAGACTCTTTAATTATTTAAAAGCTTATATAAATATGTTTATATATTTTTATTACTGGTGTATTCTTTTATATAAAATAGTTTAAAATAAAAACTTAATGTTTTAGGTATACCTTCCATCCAGTTATATCCAATTCATCATTTAGATGATAAGGAATTTTTCCCAGGAGATTTTGTTGTTGATCAAAAAGAAGAATCAAGAATGTATGGAGTAGTTCAAAGTGTTGATCACCAAGGAAGAACTGCGAAAATAAAATGGTTCAAAACTTATACATCTAGTCAAAGTCCTCAGTAAGTAATAATATTTTATTTTCTGATTTTGTAGGATAACTCAAAATATAACTAACATATAAAAAGATAAAAATATTGTATTTTTGAAAACAACAGCAAACTATACTGATCTTTCGTCTGTTACTTTTGCAGGCCTACATTTTTGGAAGAACGAGAGGTAAGCGTATACGATCTCAAAGATCATCCGGACTTTCAGTATCGGCCGGGCACTCTAGTCATTCGCATAGCGAACTTCGAGGGCGAGGACGCAGGTTGTACCGCCGGTCAGGTCCTTGACAATTACCCTGAGGGCCGGGTGAAAGTATGGTGGGTGGATGGCCATGTAAGCATGTGCTGGCCGCAGGACCTGTACAAGGTGGGCGAGTATGACAGTGACGAAGGCGAGCTCTGGGACGACGTGTCGTCAGACGCTTCGTGGGAAACAGAGCTCGAGGATTGCTTTATCGCTGACAATGATGGTAGCACCGAGCAGACCGAGAGTATCAAACCGAAACTCGCGGCACACATCGAAAAGGCGAGAATAGCGATGTCTAGGCTTGAGGAGATTTTCACCCAGAATCCTGCATTGCAGACGACCGAAGTAATGAGGAGGCTACTTGAAGTCTACAAAGACTGTCGTTACATGGATAGGTTAATGGGCACTTCATTCTTCCACGAGAGTCATTTTCAAGGATTGTTAGAGAGAGTGAGAGAGAGAGGACGGGCTAATGTCGCTCAGAAGGTTGCTGACCAGGTTTGTTTGAAAAAAATACTTGTCTTAAATTAACTATATTTTTTTATAATTTTTTTTAAGAGCTACAATTATTTGCCTGGAAAAGAAGAGAATTATTATTAATTTATTTTATGCATTAATTATTATGACTTCTTAGTATTGAATATTGCATCATAGGCACTTTTCAGTTACTATATTTAATTTTATATTTATATATAATATTGAACTTCACCTCAGTCTTTAATTAAAATATAAAACGTAATCCCCCTTCTTATTTTAAAAAAAGTTTTTATTAAACTTGTTATCTATATTTAATTATCGATTATTTTAACCATTCATTAAATAACTTTATTGCAGGTCAATAGACTTTTCTCACAGACGGAAAGCGGCTCGGAAGGTAACTCTGAGCACATTGAACCTAAAAGTCCAGATGGCCAGAAAAATACAAGTGTCAACAATTCATTAGAAAAATCAGCTTCTGAAGAAATAAGTGTGGTATTCACTGAAGATGAGCCAACAATGAACGATGACGAGAACAAACTAGAACCCAAAACTGCTGAGCAAAATACAAGTAAGCTGTTCATCAACATCAACAGAAATCCTGAAGATTCGGGCTTGTTTTCGGCTGAGCACTCGAAAAAAGAGTCAGGATCTAGTGAATCCAGTGGCGAATTTTTACTTAGCGAGGACGTAAATAACATTGATCGATCTCCCGCTCCGGAAAACCAAAAGGCCTCATCACCCCTTCATGATAATATAGGAAATATTCATGTAGGAAATTCTCATGTATGTGTGAAGCTTTGCAATCTTATCAAAGCTCAATTGGGTAAAAACAATTTTTATTCATTTTAAAATACATCCAATTAATATTTATAAATAAAGTTTTATAAAATCTGCCATCATACATTAAAAGTAATTAAATTATTCTACTAGTTCTAGCACATGCTGAAGTCTCGAAACGATTTGGCCTTTCTAAGATGTCCTTGTCAGATGCAGCAAAGACAGCTTCGCCGAGTAAGAAACTCAAAAAGGAAGATGACAAGAAAGTTGAATTTCTCTCAGAACCATCAGAAACATCGATCGAAATTCCACCGCCGGTCTACACAGAGGGCGAGGGCTTCTCGATAGAGGAGACTGCACCAGATAGCCATAAATTCAAGCTTACCATGTTTCAGCCGACAGACCGTGCCAATTTCTTTCGCACCGTGTCGAAGGAATTAAAATTACTGCGAAGTTCTCTGCCTCCAGGAATTTGGGTAAAGGGCTTCGAGGACAGAATGGATTTGTACTCGGTGATGCTACGTGGGCCTGAAAAGACACCCTATGAGGACGGCCTCTTTCTTTTTGATTTTCAATTGTCCGCTGATTATCCAGCCGCTCCACCTTTGTGTCACTATATTTCGTACTGTAGTGATAGACTTAATCCGAACCTGTACGAAGATGGAAAAGTTTGCGTAAGTCTGCTGGGAACATGGGCTGGCCGTGGTACAGAAGTCTGGACAAATTCGTCTACTTTGCTTCAAGTCATCGTTTCCATTCAGGTAAACTCAACTTTTTCTATTATATTATTTTCTAAATTCAAAAAACAAATCCATTTTCAGTTTGAATTTATCTAATAATTATAATTACTGAACTATTTTAAAATTTATATTGTTTTTTAGGGTTTAATTCTCGTGGCAGAGCCGTATTTTAACGAGGCTGGCTTCGAAAAACAGAAAGGCTCGCAGCAAGGTCGCGAGAATTCGAGAATGTATAATGAGATGGTAGTCTTAAAGCTAGTTCAGTCACAGTCGAAGTTGATCATACATCCACCTCCAGTATTCAAAGACATCATCATAGAACATTTCAAAAAGCATGCCGAGAAGTTGCTGATAAGACTGGTATTATGGATGGATATTTCTGAGCAGCACAATAACCAGCATCCACTATCACCTGTTACGCCAACGACTTTTAAAGAAATTGCACCAGTTGGTGAGTTGTTTTTGGAAATAAATGCTTTAAGCTTTGAATAATTACATTATATAATCAATTTACCAATAATATTTTCAGATAACCAAATTCTACCGGAATTCCCTCTGATACCGGCATCTAAGGGCTTCTGCATAACACTGAAAAATACTCTATCGAACTTCAAGCGAACCCTCATTCGTGAAGGAATCATAGCACCACCTCCCGACGCGATCCTGACTCATGATGTTTCTCATGATTCGATGAGTCGGTTAAGTAGAATGGCGGTTGACGAGGGTGGTACGTCGACGATACCGACATCGCCGTCGCAGCAGAGCGTCGGCAGCGAGTCAAAAAAGACGACTACGACAACGACGACACAGCAGGAGTCGTCGACGAATCTCAACACCGTCCACCAAACCGAAACGAAGAGAGACAGTCTAGAGTGCAACGCCAGCTAGCCACAAGGTAAACCCAAACGCTTAGCTTACAAAAATAATCACACGGCTATTCGGTAATATATATTTATCTAATCTTATTGAGGAATAAAATGATGAGAAAATTAATTAATTAAAAGTAATTAAACAAAAAACAATTGAACTGGGGGAAACACCGTTCATAGTACCTATTTATTGAATACCAAAATACAAGATAAATAAACAATGCTATGTCGAGCTGTGCTGCGGAGCAATGATGACCCAGTTGTCTTTTTTGTCTTTGTTGCATTGTGTGAAAGCGCTGCGTCGTCGTTCGTCTCCGTTAGCGTATAGATCACTTGTACACTTGTCACTAGTATACTTATAAAGAAAGCCGGCAAAAGCAGTAGGGTGACTTATTCTTTCTTCGTCGTACGTACGGAAAATCTTTGATCGATTATAAACACATAAATATCTGCCTCAAAGTTGTTTTTCGAAATCTGAAAACGAACACTCGTTTGTTACCTGTATGTAAATCTGTTTTAGGGACAGATATGCAAAAACATTATTTGGATATTGATTTTTCCTATTATTTAGAATAGTTTATACTATTCTTTATTCATTATCAAATTTGTTTTCCTATTCAACTGTACAATATGTGTATTAAACTCTATTGCGTTTTAATTTTTTAAACATACACTAAAATAAACAAATATAATAAACGTAACATTTCGATTACGTATACGTTATTTATATTTATTATGATGAAAATGCCCTAAAAATCAAGCTCTGAATAAGTTTTACTGTATATCTCGCCTTAAATACGCCATAATGTAATAAAAAATGAATCGAATCTCTGTCAAATTTACTAGGCAATCTCTTAGGCTAAGAATTCTTTAAAAAGCGTTTTTCTACTGCAAGAAAATTTAGCGTAAACGTTTTCTTTCTTGAATGTGCATCAATCTTAAAATTTTAACGGTACGTAGAAAGAGAGAAAGCGAGAGAGCGAAAGATTTTAAGAAAAACTTAATAACAACGTAACTTTTAAGGAATTTTGAGGCAGATATTTAACAAAAGCAAAAAAAAAAAACAACAAACGTTTGTAATTGTAGGTTTTAAAAGAACCGCACGTTTAATGTAAGCTAAATGAAACAAAGTTAGAGTGGTGTAAGAAGGGTGAAAAGAAAAAAACGATCTCGAGTAGAGTTCATTGCTAGATCGCAAAAATACAGAACGTACAATGTCTTTGAGGAGCGAGTAATTACTTATGATAATGCGAAAGTTATAAGTTGCGGTACGTCATGCACCTTCTATCACACGAAGTCTTGTAATTGAACGATTGCAGACGCTAATCACTAGAACAATTTCGTAGTAGGCAGATCAGACGAGAACGTTCACGCGCAGAAAAGTAAGGAACACCAAGCAATCTATTACACGTGCATTTATCTTGCGATCGATGTAATACATTTTTTAGAGCGGTATCACGGAGCATTTTGTGTGAAGATAATGTGTGGTTGCTATTGTCCTACAGTTTGGAAATTTTCATTGAAAACACTTTTCGTAAAATTTATATAATTTCAATTGTTTATCGTAATATAGTTTTAAAGTTCATCTGAACTCTGACTTTCTTAATTGATGTTTTTAAAATATTTTTATTTTGCTTCTATATAACAGGTGATTATAAGCGATTAAAAAGAACTAATTGTACTAACAAATTACGTTATATGCAAGTCCATGTTGTTTTCGATGAAATGTAATGTCCAGATATACTCAACGATATAAATAAAAAGAAACCGGTAGCAATACGTTGAGCCAAAAATACAAGCAACACTCTACGATAGTTTTAAGAGCATAGCAGTACAAGTGGTTAGAGCCACTGCATTTTCTGACGTGCAGAGAGATAAAAGAAAGAAAAGTATACTCGCAGATTTGTTTACGACTCGCAAATGCCATCCATTAATAAAAATATTTGAAAACTGATCTTGCGGATTCGAAACGAGAAAATAATTAAAATAAAGTGACTTTAGGTACAATAGGACTTAGTTTTTAGAGGAAAATTCTTATTATAGAAGAATCTATCGACGAGAGTCTAATGTTATTGATTATTCGTAGGCTAGATTCTAACTGCGATTATTATAAAGTAGTGATAGGCGATTAGGGATAGGCGATTTCTTTTAAAAAGAATCGATGCTCAAAGATCGATTACTCACGGAGTATCGATACTTGAGGATCGATATTTTTTTAAAAGTATCGGAAAATCGAAAAAGTATCAAATTCAATTTTTATAATAACTAAAAAATTAAATAAAAATTTTAAAGTTATTTACAGAATGTTTTATTAATTACATTTTTAATATATTACATATAGCACAATTTGCGTTATGAAAACTTCGCTGCAGTATCGTCTTTATGCGAATATACCAAAAAAATCCAAAAGTTTTGGATTTTTACACAGAATGGGCGTGGATGGTGAATACGGAATCTAAAAAAGATTTTATTTAAAACATTAACAATTTATCAAGTACTGTTAACAAAATTATTCAATAACAATAATACAAGAATAAAATAAAAAAGAAAAATTTACAAAAACCCATGCACTTTGTCAAATTCATGCTTAAAATATTTACAATAAAAAAATAATAGATTTACTGACCTTATCATCTGAAATTAAAAAATGAATGTTAGTGTCACCTGTTATCAATCATTTGGGAGCATGCTTTTCCAATATACTATTGTACTTATTAAATGAAGTACTTAATCCAGGGAAAAGACGTGAAAGGATTTATGTTGAATAAAAGAAACAGATATTTACAGGACAAGTGGTCTTTAGTAAGTACATCTACATACATAGCATTAACCACATCCAAATCCATTCCATTAAAGAAAAAATATTTATAAAATTTGTATGCTAATTTCCAAATACAGTTAACTTAAAAAAGCACGATGAAATAGATTTTCCATCTATCAAAAACTATTATTGACAAAGTAAAGTCAGTTGTTACTCTTATTAGAAGAAGTCTTCCGGTCTCTGATAAAATGAAAAAATTGCAGATGCAAGATGGGAAATCTGAAAGAACCGTTCTTAAATTAATACAGGATGTTCCAACTCGTTGGACGTCCAAAATCGATATGATTGAAAGGTACGTGAAACCTGAACCGTATATCTACTTAGCAATACGCGAATGCGAAAATGCTACTGATATTTTAAACAAAGATGAAATGACTATTATCAAGGATTTGTTATCCCTTATGGAACCAGTAAAAGGTGTGATACAGGAAATAAGTGGTGATACTTACCCAACATGTAGCCTAATTATACCTATATCCACTGTATGGAAAGGAAGATTGAAGCCGTCACTGCGCAAACCGAGATCGGAAAAGAATTTAAAATAAAAATGCAAGCATCTGTAGATACTAGATTTAAAAATTTTGAACACTCTTCAATATTAGCTATCGCAACTATCTTAGATTCAAGGTTCAAAAAAATCCATTTTTAAGATCGCCTTGCGGTTTATCCTGCTATTACTAGTATTAAGAGATGGTTAATGAATGTACGCTTCAGAAGATAAGTGAATTTAGAAAAGAAGTTGGAGAGAGTGCAGAAACAAGTTATTCAACTATTTGGGACATTTATGATAAATTAGATCAACAAAAATCTGCCGATGTAGAAGGGAATCTCGAAGTTGACCAGTATCTGAAATTACCTTGAATCTCAAGGAAAAGTAATATTTTTTCATACTGGAAAAGTGTTGAAGCAATTTTTACAATATTAAGTCAAATAGCTATACGCCAATTAACAACCCTGGGAACAACTGTTGCACCTGAACGTTTATTCTCAAGAGAAGGAATTATTAAAAATGATAGACGCAATCGATTAACGGGTGGTATTTTAAAAAGTTTTATTGTATAAACTTTAAAATTTTTATTTAAGTTGTTAGTTATTATAAAAATTGAATTTGATAATTTTTCTATTCTTCGATACTGTTTAAAAAATATCAATCCTCAAGTATCGATACTCCGTGAGTAATCGATCTTTGAGCATCGATTCTTTTTAGAAGAATCGCCTATCCCTATTATAAAGACTTTGAATGCTCCGTTGTCCATAACGAAGTTATTGTATACATTACGAGTGCGTCTTTTCTATCATTTGATCTTGTCTTTCTTTACTTGTGGTATCGTAGTATTTTCGCTCAAATACGCTATTTCATTACGTAGTCTTTATAAAAAAAAAAAGAAAAAGAAAAAAGATACAACAAAATTTCGGCGCATTTACTCATCAGGTACTTAATGAAATAAAAAAGTGGCATCGTTAGATATTTTCAAATGAAAAAACACAGTACATTTACTGTAAATGCGTTCTTCAGTATTATTTCATTTCTTGTATTTATTTTTTATTAGGCATTAAATATACATCCTTCCAATGAGGAAATGAAGGTGGATAGGCAATTTTTTGTAAAACCTCAAAAGAACAATTCAACAATATGTTATAAAAATAAAGAGTGTTACTAATTTCATGAATAACTCTTTTTGTAAAGAGTAAATATATGCAGCTCAAATAAAACGCTTTTTATTTATATGCTCCTTAAATAACACTGACTTTTGTCATTGAAATGCTATTGAATATTTTGAGAACATTTTTTTAAGTTTTATTAAAAATATTATCTTGATATATATATAATTATTTATGTAATTTAAATTGATAATTTGCTTTTCCAGATATACTAATACTACTATTTCTGGAAACTGAAAGTATTGAATAGGCTGTATTTTTATGCTTGATATTATTAGTAGTATTCAACAAATACTTGATAAAAATATTAAACTTAATATTTTTATTAATCGCGTAATAAATAAGTTTTAACTTATTTATGAATGAACAAATTTTAATTAAAGCAGTAATTTTAAATTCAATTTTATATTTATTGACAAATGTGCGTTATGCAGATATATCTTGATATATTTTTGGGATATGTCAAAATACGGGTTGACAGTTCATTGTACGAGGATATCTTAAGTCGCAAGCTTCAGCTTGTTAGCTAAGTCAAATAATTAAATAAATAATACAATTTTATAAATTCTCCAATGAGTTCAAATTGATTTTGCGTCTTTCATTGCGCTTCATGTCTAACCAGTAACAAAGGCTAATTGTGTTGCAAAGATAGAAAGGAATAAGAAGTGGAGCATCTCTACATTTGGTGTTCGTTCCTAATTCAGTTTTTTAAGAAAACATGCAAAAGAAAAGACACCATCGAAAGACTTTGAAAGTTAGCGAATTTCATCCGCAGATAAATAAATGGAAGGTTTGTTCGAGACGGGCGAGAAACTTGTTTAAGAGACAAATATTAAAGTAAAATAAAAAAAACACAAGTATGTAAACTGTTTTTCTATGGTCCTGCCGTTCGCGCGTCAAAATGGTGCTGTACGTTATTATAAAAGTTATAAAAAGCGAAAGAATAAATACAGAAAAATAACAGAAGTGCGTAGTGAGGTTGACAAGAGAAAGCCGTACCGTATAGCTGGAAAAACGCTGAAGAAAGTGTACAATAAACAAAATAAAAAAAAAAATAATTGTAAGAGTGAGGGTGAGAAAGCAAGCGCGCATAAAAGAGAGAATGAGTATTAAAAAAAGAGAGAGAAAACGAACTAAAAATGAAAATAATGAGAAAGTATAGCAATGAAATTAAAAGGGGTAAACGTGTCTAGGAAAGATTTTTTCGTTTCTTGGCCAAAGCGACGGAAACGTGATGTTTGAGATGCCTTGTATATGTGCCAGCTATTTATAATTGTATTATTACTATAATTCCTATTCATATAAGTCGTCATGTGGAATTTTATTTTCGCTGTGAGTTTTTTGATGATGCGTACGACTCTAAAAAACAAATACTTTACTCATTAATAAAATGTATACAAGGAGCGAACAGTACGGTGTGCATTGAGAAGCAACGCTTATATTAAAATAAGTCGAATCGTCGCACTGTGCGACGATAAATCACGTTATTAAATACTACACGACTGTAATTTTTGTTTCGTTTTCTGTTTATTTCCTCTTACTTTTTTTTGATCAATAAAAATTTTAATCAATGAAAAATTTATAATTTGCCCTTTTCCTTTATGCAGGTGTCCGTCTCTCCCTTAATACTCCTGTCCAGTGTACGACCCGCCGAATGAAAATTTTTGTGATATGTTGATAACGACCCTTCCAATCCTCGATCCTCTTCCTGAAGTCCCATCAGTAACTGTTCATTGTATATTTTTGTTACTCAATTCTTGACCATGGTGTAAAATATTTGTGTTTTTTTTTAACCGAAAAATAAAAGTGGAAAATATGTACTGTCTATTTTGATGACTCATTTCATATAGTTATTAAAGTCGTTTTATCTTTTTATTTCTCATTTATAATTTTGTATTTTTAAAGTAATATGTCCTATTATGAATTATTTTATTTGTTTAAATTATTGTTCTTTTTTATTATTCATATATTTTTAGATTTATTAGTTTTAGTTCATAAATTAAATAAAATAGTTTCTGAGTATTTTCAGCACAAATATATGTTAGTCAAAAGCAATCTGAAATTAAAAATATAGTACATGAAAATCTTCAGAAAATGACAAAAAAATTTAAATTTTCCACCAAATTCCCTAATGTGGGGCATGGATTAAAGAAACGACTAATCGTGTGCGCAACTTCCTATGGCGGCAAAGGTGAGAATATCTAGATGTGTCATACGAGATAAGATCGGTAGTAGTACAACACCTGCTATCTCAGAGGTACCTTATCAGTTGGCTGTTGATTCACGAAGCATTCGGGGAAGATAAGGTCTCGCCCAGTTTTTAGTCGGCGTCAGTACTGCAAGTGTCGTCGGATTTTCTGTGCCCAGTTCAGTAAAAATAATACGTGAAAAATGCGTTCGCGAAGCATCCTGTACTATTTTGCCCTAGGATTCCGTGAGTATTTAAAGTTAAATATAAAATGTAGTGCAATAAAGTTACCTTTTTGTATAGTGCAAGTAATAAATGTATGGTATCTTGTGTATATATCTACATAACGTGAAACCATTTTTAAGAGACTGTTGAATAAGTTAATAAAGAATGTATTTTATTTTCAAATTTGAAACAATTTTTATTGCATAATTCTCAATAAAATATAACTAGTATACAAACATTTCTAGTTAAGATGCGGATCGATTAGAAATATAATAATAAATTAGTTTAACAATATCCATAAGTAGTTTGTTAATTATTAGTATAAATTAACGTAAAATCAAACGAAACCACGAAGATCAACTGTCGCGATACTCTGTAACTGATTACATTGGTATACCGAGAAAAAACATGGCTATTATACCTTTAAATTAAGAAATAAAATTTTATTACATTGCACGTTATGTTAAAAATATTAATCAACAAAGAATCAAAATCATAACTATCTTTCTACAACTGAAAATATAAGCTAACTTCTAATGCACTTTTCTCACTATATATAAATTATGAATATAATACAATTATCGATATAAAAATATCCAGTTATCATGGGAATCTTCCTGGGTGAAGCTGAAGCAAGGCGAAAAATTTTACGAGGACGTAAAACAATAACTAGGCGATACTACCGTAAGTTCTGTTTACAAATAATGAATAAATTTAAATACTTTTGAATGCTCATGCATAAAAATCTTTTTTAGGGGGTACAGCTATTCCAGCATGGTCAATAGTTGTTATTTCCGGTATCAGTATGTTAGTTGTTGGTGCTGGATTATTTGTTCTTCTGAAAAAGTTAGTAGTAGATTCAGTAGAAGAAAGTGAAATACCATCTTATCAACCGGCAATGCAGGATGATGTGTGAAAATGTGTATTATATTAATTGTAGACAATAAGCCACATAGTTTGTAATTCTTTTTGTAAATGATTTATTTTTAAATGTTTTCACTTAATTAATGACAAAATACAAGTGTAATTTTTTATATATGTATAAATACATTCATTGATTTTTTTCTTTTAATTATAATTGTAAATCTCGTCAATATTATATTGACAAGTTTCTTTTATCGCGATATTGGCAATGCCATTGTCACAGCATCAATATTTATTTTGACAATAAAATCACTTTGATTCAAATTCATAAACGACGAAATACTCAAAAAATTAATCATATCGTCCTGGCTATATAATTATTCAAAACTGCACTGTTCATGGTAATATTGCGAACGAAACAATACACCATAAAATTCACATGGATGATCGATAAGAAAAGAATCTACGGATTAGGTTTTTAGAATTCTCTACGATGATATTTGTCAGGATCGAAGTATGATGTGACTACCACACGGTTGTTGAACTTTCTTCCTGTTAATGTCTGTTGTGCTTTCTGACAGTCTATAACGCTGTTGAATTCAACAAACACCTGGAAAGACATTAAAGTACAAATTAATAATATGTAAATAACTTCATAAAAAATACATTTCAAAACCAAAAGTATACAAACCTTTCCACATCCAGGAACATCCACACCCTCGATTGGTCTTGGAATTTCCACAGACCTAACAACACCATACTTGTTGCACTCCTCCTTAATATCCTCAAGAATATCTTCATATTCCTCTTCCTCCATCAATTCTTCCGGTGTCACCATGTTCAACAAGCACAATACCTAAAAGAAGAAAAAGCATTTATTTTTATTAATAATTTTGGAATTATCTTTGACACATCTTGAATCGATGAAATTGTACTTGAGTTTTAATTATAATACAACAGTTAAACTAGCAATTTTTTAATCAGAACTAAATCACTAATATAAATTGGAAAATTGTAATTAAAAAAATGTAGATTTACCTCTGTAGGCGGTCCGCTCGTTCCCACCATGGACAGACCTGGCACTTGAATCTGTACCGGCGCTTGGGCACCGATCATTGGATTCTTGGCGCCAACACTGGCACGTTGTACGATCAGTTTCTTATCACCAAGTTGCATACCGTTCAATCCGGCTATCGCCTGATCTGTCATCGACACATCAACGTACTCGCAGAAGGCGTAGCCCTTGGACAGGCCCGTCGCCGAATCCTTCACCAGGTTGAAAGCTCGTAGCTGGCCGAAGCTCATCAACAGCTCCTTTACCTGTACATTACATTAAGAACATTTTAATAAAGGGATTGCCGGGTATTTCAAAGCTCTGGATCTCGTACACCGAGAGAAGAGTTTTGGAGTTTCGTATGGAATAGTTGTTGAGTGGGTTCGTGTAAAAGATCGACTTTACCAACAGGGTGAATTGTACACTTCGGTTCGTTGCACAATAGTTTTCAGTTTCTTGTGAAACTAAAATTGCTATGTTTAAAGGTAGTAGAATAGCCGAAGTACTTATTCAAAATGTTAGGATATTATACAAGATTTAAAATGAACTATTAGAATTTTAAATATTTAAGTTATCAAGGAGCGCGGGAGCGCTCCAAAGGCAAGTTTTATCTGTCAGTAAAACAGAATTAAGTGTATCCTGATAAAAATCGATATTTCACACACACCCGACTCATTTTTGTGCATCAATCGTTAATAAATGTATACTTGTATACAAGCGAACTAAATTTGAGCGTGATTTAGATATCTTTGAAATATATCATATGCATAAAGGGAGCCAAATTTTTTACATCTAGTTCCATAATGGAAAAAATATAAATTGATATTTGGAAAATGCATACACATTTACGTATGTATATGATATATTGTTTTCAGTTAAGAGTTTGATCTTAACTTTTCATTTCGCATATTGTATAAGATGCATTTATTAATAGCGATAGCCAAATTTTGTTCTCAGTGCAGTTATGTTTCGTTGCTTTTGACTATAACTGTTAAAATGTATATTACAATAAAAAAAGAAAACAAATATCAAAATCTAATTATTTAAAAACTTTAAAAAAGATATTATAGCTAACTTCACAAAGATAGTCTAAAGCCCTTGAAACATAGGATTGTCATTGAAAACTTTTTTTCTTTTTCAATTCATTAAGGTCCTATATATAATTATATATAGGTGTATGATACTCCCTCTAAACTATTCAATACGAAAATGCATAAAATTTGAAAAATTCCCAATTAATAATAAGCGTTCATCGATACACTCGCCTGTCGATTAATCAATTATTTTACATTCATACATCTGAATATTCTCTTACATAAACGAGAGTAAAAAAAAAAGAATCGCTCGTTTCACGGAATACTTACGGACCTATACACACGACCCAGTCCTAGACCCTGAAAACTCTTTGAGCGCGATAAGTGCTGACAAGTTGCGGCGCGAGAAAAAAATGTCAAGAAGAAAAGAACATTGAGAATCAATTGCCGGCAACTTGTCCTTATCGCGCGTTTCTTTGTTCATACATACACGTAGCTCTCTCTTTTGACAATGTGACTATTTTACAGTCATGCAAGAGTCTCGAAGATCTCATCTCCAACCCAAGGTACGAAAGGGCTGAAAAATCGGCACATACGTTTTTTTTCTCTCTCCTCTACTGTATTTTTCGTTCTTTCAAATTGTCTTTCCCCAAGCGAGGAAAGGAGCGTGAGAAAGAATTGAATTTATTTTTATAGTACTTGCCTCGAGGGACTGCGCAAGCCTCTCTCCAGGCAGTGTGGATTATTGTCATGTTCAGTAGTAGTGGTAGTAGTGGTAGAAGTAGTGGTAAGCAAATGCTTTTGATCGGCGCGACCCTAAGCTAAGAAATGGGGAGAAAGGGAATACTTGATGCATCATTTATTTTTCCATTTACTGTTTCTTTTTGTTCTTTGTTTTATGACACACGAGTAAAATAAAATACGCGCAACTCTTTTTTGCTTAATGAATCACTGATAATATATGCATGTATATGTCTTGAAGATCAGTTTCTCTTCGAAACACTTTCTCTCATTCTCTGCGTGAATTTACTGAAAACGAACTTTGTATCTTTCTTTTTTTTTATTGATCATTCGCGTGAACCCTGTAAAGCATGAACAATCAAAGGCAGTCTCGAAGACGAAGCCTGAAAAGTTAAAGGCCTGGAAAGAAAATAGCTGCAAAAAAGGGGAAAAACACACTGTGTATATCTCTCTTTCTTTATTCCCATTGGCGTTCCTAGAAAAACTGTCTCTTTTTTTTATCACTTTCTCGCTTGAATCTACACTGAAAAGAAACCTGAAAAAGACCGTCGTGTGAACACGTGTCTCTCATCACCGACGATTCACCTAAATCAAGGAAAAAAAGCAAGACATCGTCGAGTGTCTTCCGCTAGGATTTTTTCTCTCTCTCTCTCTTTCTCCAGCAGTAGGTACGATATCAGTCAAAAACAGTGCCGAGTGTCTCGTTCGACTCGCGGCGAGCTGTCCAGCGAGGAACAGACACGCTCGAGCGCTGTCCAAGATTGAATCATACTTTTTGCCTGTAAAACACAAACCCGCACCCCCCGGGTTTTTATACCCTGTCTTTTCTGTACATTATCTTTTTTTTATTTATGTTTTTTTTCGCTACAAAGATATTTTGGCTGGTTGATGGCCAGGGGAGACCAGGGCAACTGAGGATGTTAATCTTGTGTTAGCTGACAATAGATAGTCTAATTATTAGAGGATATTTAAAGATGGATTAAGTAACAACTACTAATTATAGATTACTGAAAATTTACTAGAAAGAAGTTAACAGAATAGCAGAATATGAAGATCGTAAATGGAAAAACATATTATACGATTATCTAAAAACTAAAAGGAGTAATTGAATTACTCTAATGTACAAATAATATTTGATATACTAATAATCCGGGTTGGTATTAAAAAAAATGCATTGAAGCATAAATAAAATAAATTATAAGTAATATGTTATTAGAATTCGATAAAGAAAAATGATAATACATTCAAGGATACTATTGCAAAAAAAAAATTAAAAAAAGGCTATTATAAGTCTAATTTACCAAGGTCTCCCCCTTATATACCCTGAAAAATATTTTGCTTTTCTGTACACCATCGGTCGAATCCACGATGTGCCTAAAAAAGGCTGTAAAAAAAGAAAAATTTTGTCTTCGCTGCCGATGACCCGCGTCGTACATCAAAGCTGTAACGCCTCTAAACCTCTTTCATGGTGTCCATATAAAAAATTGCCGAAAAATTAGTTTGAAAATTACTACGTTTTTAGAATTACTGTTGCAATTGGATAACTTGCTTAGTAGATTTTAATCATTTAATAATTATTTGTTTAATAAAATTCTTTAAAATAATATAATTTTTATACAACATCTATAAACTACATCAGTTTATCAAAATCAGTTGATATTGATTGAATTATGTCAATAAGTTTTTATTACTCATTACTATTTTTATCTAGCTATGAAATATGTATAATATCGATATTATAAAATTTTCTAAAACTAATAAAGTTACTAAAAGACTTCATCAATGCTACTGATTATTTACTTGTTCACTTTGTATATCAAATAAGAACAATTCCAACTGCATTCAGATTGTAAAACTCAAAGTTTCTACATTATTTTTACTCTAATCTCATTTACTTATACTTATGTGTTCAAGTAATACTAAAAACGTAAAAATACTCCCAAGATAATACAAGTAAAGAATTGCGTAATTGAAACCATTGATTCGTCACAAATAAAACCTTATTTAAAATCTTTAAATTATTACGGAACATTGTATATTATCCCGGAAATATAATTAAAAACTAGAAATATAACAACAAAGAATGGTATTGCAAATATATGAGTTATTTAAGCAAATAAAAAGTTAACTATACAATTGTAACCATTACTTTCTTTATATTTCAATAAAAAACGTTACAATAGAAAATAAAAATTAAAGCAATTCTTTGTGTCTTTATTGATACACAAAATAAGTCAAGAAAATATTTTTTGTAGCTTGTTATTGAAAAAATATGTTACAAGGAACACCATGAATATCGATCCTAGCAGCTAGCTAAAACCCGTAAAACCGGCAACTGGCAATCGCGATCGATGAAATCGAGGATGATTACAAACGATTTGTATCCCTAATCTAAGCTGAACAATGCCCTATGCGACGCTGGAATCTGGTGAAAACTCATACGTACCTCGATGAACATTGAGCTTTAGGACCTTCTTGGATAGAAGTCAGCGAGCTAAATAGCTAAATACTTTTTTTTTTCATATGTTTAAAGACCGAAAAATTGACTGGCCCGTTACAAAATACCAGTGGGTCAATCAATTTATCATTACCGCACCTTTACTCTTAACAGCAAATAAACGCTTTTTTCATAGACTTTCACGTAAGTTTGCTCACACTGCTGTTTGAATAAAGCCTGCATGATGAGCAAAAAAACGTAATAATAAACGAAAATTGCGCTTATGAATGTGCGATAAATAACGAACAGGAAAACTGTATTGCATACATACCTGCTCCTCATTCAGGTAGTTTGGCAAACCGCCAATGAAGATCTTGTGGGGCGAATCTGAAAAAATTTAATTAAGTTAGCAATACAAATAAAAATATTAGATGTCCTTAAATGCTGCTATACGTAAATTATTTATAAGTATATTACAAGTATATATGTATATGTATATATATATATAAGTAAAAATCAATGTAAGATATATGGTTCTAATGATTCAAAATTCAATGATTGTTATATATAAATTTGATGTTTGATAACTTACAAAGATTTGTAGTTATAAAAAAAAAAAAAATAAAAAAAAAAACCAATTTTTTTTAGTAGTATGTGATGCACATACCAGGAATCGTACCTGGGACATTCATACTAGGATTGTCTGTCATCCCGGGCATTGGTTGATAATCATGAGGTCTCCTGATTTTCAAACTCTGTCCTTTAAAATTAATTCCATCAAATGCCATTGCCTGTGTTGTTTCATCTATAGACCGAAACTAAAAAAAAAAAAAAATAGTATAATGAAAGTGTCCAGATGGCATAAAGTGAATAAAAAGAAAGTATGTTTACCTCTAAGAAAGCAAAATTTTTATCAAGATTTATTTGACATGCCAATACTGGATTTCCAGCTGCTTGTGCCAAGCCAGATAGATGCATTTGTTGATTGAAGAACTCCATCATTTCCTCTTCTGTGACTCCGAACGGAATGTTTCCAACATACAGTCTTCTTGCCTGTCGAGTAATTGTACTACCTACAACAGGTACTGCAGCTTGTGGGGTGTCAGCTACAATATTTGCTGGAATCTGTCCAGCTGCTTGCATAGCTTTGTACTAGAAAAAAAAATAAAATTGTATAATTTTATTAAATACTCTTAGATATGTGAAAATTTTTTAAATATTTTAAATTAAGAAATATTGAAATATAGTAAGTATGAATATATTTAGATTCAATATGGTAAATAAAAATTACATACTTGTAAAGGAGTGATGTGTTCAAATCCTGGTGGTGGCACATCCCAGTAAAGTGAGGGCTTTCGCCTCCTAGAATTGCGACTTCTTTTATTAGTAGGTGAAGGACTTCTTCTACGCTCTCTCCTCTCCTTACTCTTTGATCGTGATCGTTTTCTGCGTTCCCTACTTCTGGATCTGTGTCTTCTGTCTCTTTCTGTGTCACGTTCTCCTCCTCGTCTTTCTCTTTCACGGTCTGCTCCTCTTTCCCTGTCTCTTTCTCTTTCTCTGTCTTTGTCACGGTCTCCTCCTCTGTCCCTTTCTCTATCCCGATCTCGATCTGAAATAAATTTATCAGTTAAAATTAACTCATACAAAAGATTAATCGTAGAGTCCACTTAATGAATTTGGCAAACAAAGCATAAATATTTATTATCAAACATATCTTGTTCAATAAAGCTGCACTAATTAAATTAAATTAATTAAATTAGTAGTTAACTAAAGTATAAAGTAAAATGAACCAGATGCATGGAACACATTGTTAATTATTAATCATAACACTTATATTGCGTACCCATATCCATGTAGCTCTAATCAGCGGTTTAACAATTCAACACCTAACGCGGCCACTATAAATAAATTAGCCTCATAAAGGCAAAAAATTATTTGCACGAATGCCACCGCTGTGCAAAAACAGACTCCGCTATGTACGCCGCCACTTTTTAAGGTTAGAACGGCGTTCGTGCGAACGACTCCACGTCCGCTACCTAAGCGTTAGATTCTATCCATTATTAGCTAAAAATTTCTTCCTCGTGGCAGTTACATATATTCAACTTAAAAAATACGCGATACTCGCAAACGGATCTCAAGGTGAAAATGGGCGCGCGCGCTCAACTCGACGATGCGGCCATTATATAGCGCGTGCCGTATTCTTTCGCACCAGCGTTGAAATTATAATACGCGCATACTCTTTATCTCTATCCATTTTTACTCACCTCCATTAAAGTCTTCGCCCATTTTCGTCGTTTCGGAGCCGGTGCAGCTCACCGGAGCTAGTTCTGAAGTAGTCCTCCTACAAACCAGGACCGCGCTGGACAAATTATCTACCGCTCGATGAGAGAACTGATCTCCCTCTCACTCTTTCTCTACTATATACTCTCTGTAGTCTCTGTGGATAGCACAGGCGGCAGGCCACACTACAGGCACACGCAAACGTCAATAGATGAGGAGACCGTCACACTGTGTGGGACGTACACATACACAGGAAGCCCAAGCGCCAAGCGGTCACAGCTCGCAGCGGCGTCACGTTGAACCGTCTAATGGCAGTATATACAGTATCGTGTAGGTATATCTATATATATTTCAGGCGATATCGGTATACTCTATAGTAGGCCCAGTAAGCACTGTTCGCAGTATTTCAAACCACACCTCTCTGTGACGTCATTGCACGAAGGACTGTGATTGGTTGAGTGGCCTAATGGTGCCCGTTAGTTTGTTGTGGTTTTGAATTTTCGGAGCTCATCGCAATTTGCAATTTTTCCAAAGTATAGAGTTAGGGAGGTACAAAGTACAATGTTTTGGAAGGTCGTTTCATGAATTCTAGTTTATAGATGTTCAATGCCAATTAATTCAAAATTCTAAAAAAAAAAAATTACTATAATGCTTTTATTTTCAATAATCATGTTCGTAGAAGAATAATATTTAGTTTTAAATATTGTTCAAAATAAACTGTGTCTATCTCTTTGTATAAAATTATATGATATAATTTATTTGATTGAATAAATAAATAAATAATCATTTAAAAAACTATGCGATTATAATAATTGCATTAGGAAATGTCGGAGACAATTACAGATTCCTTATATACATAATTAAATTTATTATAAATAATTTTTATAAAATTATGCCATCCATCCTCTATTTGCAATAGTGATTTAAAGAAATTGAAAAACCATAAAGTAAAATAGTAAAATATCGGTAAGCAAGTATGTAATTGTGTACAGACTCCAACATGTTCTTTACATATCATACAGTTAATTAACAAACGTAAACAATAAATCACTTTAAATGTCATTGTTTCGCAGAATTATATACTAAACGTGAATTTTTTCAACCCTGCAAGCAGCTCCCGCGGAGGTATATTCGCCAATCATACCACAATTCGCATGACGTCACACATGGAGAATCGTAATCAAATAATGACGCCAATATTGCCAACTGACGCTATACAAATCGGTAACAAAGCTACATGTTTTCAATATTTTTCATTTTTTTAATAAAAACGTGGTTAATCAACTCTTCTCGTGCCACTAGAAAATACGAATACGTACGAGCAGGTACTTTTTATTACAAAAGCCTCATTTATCTCAGAAAAAGAGTCAAACCGCCCACGGCTCGACCTACTTTAAATCGTCCGTGACTGTCATCGACCGGCACCTATCTCATCAATCGCGACTCGCGACACGAACAGCGACTTTGTATATGGGGGGGGGTAGAGTTAGACACACGCAGTCTCTCGCCGCGCCGTGAGCCGGAGAGGGAGAGCAGACAAGTGCTGAATGCAGCGTAGACAACAGACCCTTTGTGTGTTATTTTCCTTGAATTGTCATGTGGTAGTGGTGCTGTGCGCGCGACGCCGAGGACGTTCGTCCGGCGCCGACGACGAGGACGAGTAGCACTGGGTTGCTTGTTCAGTCACGTACTTACACCACTGCCTGCAAGTATATAGTAGTTGACGGGGTGTCAAAAATAATGCATCACGGCAGCGCTCGCTGATAACTGGGACACGTATTCGGAGCGTCCCGCACTTCTAAATCTGATAAAAAGCTCGCGGTGAGAAAGAAGAATTTGGAGGTATAGGAGAAATCCAAGACGAAGATGAAGCTAAAGTCGTGCAGAGTGTTTATCGCCCTATTCGAGGTTATCCTTGGTATATCGGCGACGACCCACTGGGTGGTCACGGAGAACGGCCGGATTCAATCGATGGTACGTCGATTTTTGTTTTCTTTCGTCGCAGTTATCACCGAGTGTGCGGTCATTGTCGTAAAAATTATTTTCTGTTATTTTGTCTCATTGTGGCCGATAATTTCGAGGTTAACTGCGGTGACCAGGTGCGCGCTCGCACAGTTGTCCCGGGCGTAGGTATAGGTGGTATGTGTATACATGCGATACCGTTGAGTGCGATAACTCCAGACGTCGGGGTACACCGGCCTTGAATTATTGAACATCATGGCCGTCGGCTCGATGCTATTTTTCAGTATTTTTTCAGTCTATTTCTTTGATTATATTTTAATTGATAATATTTTTAGATTGTTTTACAGTGCATTTCAATATGCTTTAGAGTATCTTTTCTATTCCTTTATATTTTTCAAGACTATTGACTTTTTAATTTTTCATATTGTTAGTCAAGTTTTTTAATTAAAATATTCTTTCATATTACATTTTTTTATTTTACAATTATTCAATTATATTGCAATTTTTCAAAAATTTTTTACACCCTTAGAAAGAAAATTGAAATACTGAATCAATAAATTTACTGTATACTATCCTACTTTTAAAAGGTATTATATATTGCTTCTATAAGTAAATATTCTACATTGTTATCTAAAACAAACACATCAATGAAGTAGTTTAAAGTATTTCAAATAACGATATGAAATTATTTTGTAAATTGCTAACAAGTTTTATAATCTTTTATAATATATGCTTACATTATAGATTATATCTATAGTACTTATTGATAAATTTTTTTAATTCCAGCCTGATTCCATCTTTCAAATGCGACGGCCATATGATTTACTTTCATTTTTGGAACAAGGAAATCGTCGTGATTCTGTGAATAAATTATTTGAAAGTATGAGGACAAGAAAAACTATAATAGATAACCAATTTGTTGGTTTGCATTCAGCATCAGATGTAGAAAATGGCTTACATATGACTGATGTTGATTGTTTATTAAGAGATCAATATGATATTGAATTTGATTTTCGTTCCAGTATTGTATCAGATGGAGGATTCAGAGAAGGAATAACGTACGAAATGTTTAATAATTTCAAAAATATATATCCTTATTTCCATCTTTAGTTTTATTAATTCTTTATAAATTACAATCAACAGGCTCAAGGATTTTAATTTAGAAGCTATACCAAATGATGAGAGAAAAAAAATACCAGATTGTAAAAAAATATATCCAATGGACTTCAGTATGCATACCTTTGAACATCTTAGTGTAAGTTTATTCAATTTAAAATTTAATTAATGTTGTCAAAAGTTATTAAAACTATTTTATTTTATGATAATTTTCAGGCTATGCGTAACAGAAAAAAATTAACTCAACAACAAGAAAGTGGTCTTATGAAATTAGTTCCTCCACATATGGATATAAGTTCACTTGGTCATAAGATTGCTTATGATTTAATACATAATAGTTCATCATGGATACATTTAAATTTAGCTAGTATATATTGGAGAATTAAAGGAGATGCTTATAATGCACTTGAGTGCGCACGAAGAGCAATAGTCAAAGCACCAAGGTACATAACTGATTTACAATTTTTATAAATTATAAAGTATTTTTATATTTAGATTTTATTTCATA
Source organism: Torymus texanus (assembly GCA_036873485.1). Lineage (NCBI taxonomy): Eukaryota > Metazoa > Arthropoda > Insecta > Hymenoptera > Torymidae > Torymus > Torymus texanus. Next base: position 3,975,865 of record JAYJLV010000027.1, on the reverse strand, counting down.
ATAAGTTCTTATTTATCAGAGAATAAGGTTTTTACTTTTTATAAATATTAGTTTTTAATGTTTTATTTTAAAAATTTATTATTTTAAGTTCAGCATTATATTAGCATTATAAAGTTTTATAAATTAAGATTCTAATTTTACTTATAAAATAATTATATTTTCAGACGCTACCGGGATATACCACTGTTAACTGCCGGAGGAATCCTTCATGCTGCTAATCAATCTGCAGATGCAGCAATAATTTTACATACAGCAATTGAACATGCACCCAATCAGAGTGCGAACCATTTAGCTTTGGCTAATGTTTATGCTTATTTAGGAGAGTACAACAAATCAATTGAATATTATGATAATTCTTTGAAAATAAATCCAAAATTGGATGTTTCTCGAAGTGCAAAACATAGCATTCTTTGTAACTTGAAATTAGAACGTTCCTTGAGTGCTCTGCATCAGTAAGTAATATATAGAACTATTAATATTTAAAGTTAATTCCAATACTTCAACAATCTTATTACTTATATGTATTCATTTTAGACAACTGCTTGACATTTTGACAGAACTTCGTGCCTATCACACTGAGCAAACAGAATTATTAAATTATCAAGAGAAAATATTATGGGAAGATATTAAACAATTACCTTTCCTTACTTCTCAAGATGGAATTCATGATGATAGTTTAAATTCTATCTTAACAAGCCGTGGACAATCTTGTATGCAAAGAGGTGGAGATGATTCAATACTTTCCTGTGATATTATGTCTGAAAGGCAAATGTTAGCCCAAAAATTACAAATTGATTTTGGAGTCAGTTTACAAGTTTTGAAAAATGTTGAAAACCAAGCTAAAGAAATTCGTGAAAGAATGACAAAGTCAAAAATTACTAGTGGTATGTGAAAATATATGTTTTGTCTAATTTATTAGAAACATATAAGATAGATATAATGTTTATATTTTAATCATTTTATTCATAGAAAATTTGGATCATTTTACACATACCCCAGATTACTCTAAATTTTCGACTGTTTTTATGGAACCAACTGGTAGACCAAAATATCATAATCTTGAAATAAAAGAATCAACTGAACAATTTGAGAAGTCAGATTGGCCAACTGAATCTTATTGTGAGAGTTTAATGCCTTTTGTTATAGATGTGAAACAATATGTGCCTGTGTACTTACCACCTGAAAATAAAGGATATGTGTGAGTATCTTTTTTATCAATTATAATAAACGTTTACAAAATTATAAAAATTAATTGATATCTACATAGATATGTTTATGTTAATTGATCTATTATCTTAACTAATTTATAAAAGTTCATTGTACAAATGCATAACATAATTCAAATGCTTATAAATTATATGTTAGAAATGATACGAGAAATCTTGAATAAATTATTATAGAAAATCGATATTATTATTTTAGGACATATTTATTTGTAAGCGAGTTGATTGGTATTGATCCTGACAAAGAGCATCCATTACCATGGTATCCTCCAGTTTGCCAAGCACCAAAAACATTTAAACTAAAGTACATCCCACCAGAATTAGTGAAAGCAACAACAGGCTATAATTTACCTGATTCAAGTCTTACACCGCTTTTTACTGCGTTAGTTGAGCATACTGAAATAGCCGAAATTGGACAACGTATTTTAACAGCAACTAATTCTGTATGTAAACATATTTAAGTATTGTTCAAGAAATGTCATTTTTAATATGGTTTCTTGATTACTTGTAATATAAAAGTTAATTATAATACTAAACTGGTATTCCTTATTAGTTGTTATTGATAGTTGTTAAAATTGCTACCTAAATTGCTAGTTTAGTTATAAATTATAAAAGTAGCGTTTCATTTTAGATGTATGAGATATCTAGTAGAAATTTGCTATTATCACAATTTTTTAAATTTATATAATGATTAATATCCGATATTTACATCAAAAGCACTTTATTAATAAAAATTTTTTTCTCAGAAAGTAGCAGCACCGTGGGTATTGTCAATGCTCGCTTCATTGCACTGGCGGGTCGTTGGGAAGCCTCGTAATGCACTAGACTGTCTTCAGCTTGCACTCGATTCTGTACCTCCTAAATTTAGGGATGTCCCTCTCATCAGCATTGCTTCAATAAGTCATAAATTTAGTTTAATTGACAACGCATTATTTGTAACAGAGGAAGCATTTAAAATCAATTCTGTTGAAGTAAGTCAAATGATTTTATTAATTTTTGATATATAGAATAGATGAATTTAGTACATCAATCAAATTATTAATTATTATTGAAAAACATTATGGATAAAATAATTTAAATTAAATCTCTAAACTTAAAGTTTCATATCTTCAAATGATTGGGTAATTATTACAAAATAATACTAAAATGTAAGATCAAAGTTTAAAAAATTATATTATTTGAAAGAAAAAGTATAAAATAAATTTTTTAAATAATTGAACCAACAGGGGGAGTAAAAATAAACTTGAATAATAATATTGAGTTATCTAATCTGTCTTTGTGGTTTAAGTTAAAAATACTCCTTCAATTACCTAATAAAAACTTTTTTGATTGATTGCAGCCAATGACGAATTTCTTATATGGAACATTACTTCATATAAAAGGAAATTATTCTGGTGCAATACACCATTTGAAACAAACACTTCGAGTAGAACCACATGCAATGGATGGTCGAGCTATGACAATGCTACAAACTATAGCATGTCAGGAAAGGTTTAGTACCACTCGACCAGGTGAATATAGAGATATTTTCTGACACCTGTCCATCCGTCACATGTCTTTTCCAGCATCTCTGTGTTAATCCCAAGTGTGAAAGATTTCCAAGTTTTTGAATATTTCTTTTACGCGCAAAAAAAGTATAGGTTGTTTATATTATTAATCTTTTAAATATTATATAAGTATATGTTATGTACCATTATCTTTCTTATTTATCTCGTATACGTGTAAAACATGCAGTTTTTATTTTGTCAGAATTTCCCTGGATTTATTTCATACATGCAACTATGCTCACGTTTTTGCTAATGCACTATTGGCTCTGATGTTTCGGATTCTCTGAGAGTCAAATTGAAATTATCAATGGAAAGCACATTCGTATTTCTGTTATAGGATCAGAAACTGGTGATACTACTACATGGTGTATTGGAATTGCAAATTTACCAGACAAATTTAATGGTTATAATTCACGAGAGGATGAAAGTATAATGTGTGATAGCGATGGTAAGAATTGCAAGCATGTACAGTGTTTTGCAGTAAACACAGATACTGATTTATTAACTGGCGTATGATTCGCGATTTTAATATTTCTGTGTCAAAGCAAAAGTATTCGTGTATTGACCAAAGTTTATATTAAATAACTTTATTCATAAGATTGTATAGGATTGGGTATTCATTCATACAAATTTAATATTTATATGAAGTATATTTTTATGTACCTAATTTATAGGTAAAAAGTAGGGAATTTTTAAAATCTCAATGCATTGAAAATACGTGCTTCTAATGTTCACTGGCCTTAAATTTGTTATTTTCAATGTTGACTATTTCCATTTTATGGAAAATTTATTTTTACAAGACTTATTTATGCTAGGTTTTTTGAATAATACCCAACCCTAATGTCGTGTGATCATTCCAATAAAGGCATAATGTATTTGAAAATGTTGCTCATTAATAAATGCCATTAAATTTTATTTTGTGTACTGAATCGCATATTTATGAATGGATAATGGTATACTAATAAACGCTTACATTAAAAGTGTGTTTTACTACGAGTAAAAATGAATTATTGGTTGATCACTAAATATGTCATTGGTTGTATTGCAGAAATTGCTTAAACTGTTAATTATTTTTTTAAGGCGCACATACTATGTACGAATGTACAAAGTCTTTTTGTATTTTAACAAGATGTAAAATAAACGTGTTTCTAAAACATCATATTCTTGCTACTTTAATAATCCCACTTAATCTAATATTACTTGAGTGAACCATGACTATGAAAGTTTTAATTGAAATAATAGAATACAGTTACACACTTGATATGTTTATTTAATAAAATATTATATTAAAGTGGATCTATTTATTTCGTTTTCTGGTTCTCTGGTCTGGAAGTAAATAGTTTGTAGAGTACAATCTTATATTAAAGTAGATTCATTCTTGTGATAATTTTAGGACAATTTTGGGGAATTAAAAACAACTACTTATGATTTTGATTGATTTTGTTTTTATTTCAACAAAATATCTGGCAGATTGAAATACATAGAAAATACAAATTTAACCGAGCGAGCGTTAGCAAGTAAGGTATATATAGTACCTAGTTTATTTATTAATTAAATTAAAATATATCTACTTTATTTTATCAATTTTGTGTTAATAACTATAACTTTTGTTGTTAATAAAATCAGCAACAATTACAAATTTTTATATTTACTTGCGATAGTATAATTATATATATATATATATATATATATATATATATATATAAATCAATCCTTATATTCTAGATAAGTTTACTTACCGTCATCAGCTGTCAAAAAAATTGCAAATAAAATTTGCTAGTTTTTAAATTTTCAATTTTTTTTTATTCTACATTCTGATATTTGAATAATTTCAAGATCATCCAAATGTAATAAAATATACCTATAATAGTGATTGCTTAACTAAAATTCTTAAAAATGATGTTTTACTTGTTACTAGAGAATTCAATTTGAAATAAAATCGAAAAAATTGTTTTCTTTTCTCGAATTTACTTAATATTATACATAAATAAATTGAAGTATATAAATATTGATAATAAAATCGTATCATCATTAAAAAAAATCATTCGAAACAAGTAATTTATTACAGAGTAATATATTAAACAGAGTATATATATACATAATCTATTCCCACATATAACGCTTACAAATATATCTGTTTCATTTAAAATAATGCCACATTTTTCTCTCTCTCTCCCTCTCTCTGTACATACACGTACAAATACACACATCAACTTCATGTAAATACAATCGTTTCGTTCAGCTTTATACTTATTTCAAGCGAAGAACTACTTCTTCACCCACACCGAGAGCAAGCGATTTTTTCCATTCCGCGCTCCGTATAGTGCCCCGCGAAACCGTACGAACGCTCTTCGCGTACACACGTCGCCGCTCCTAACGAGCTTCGCGCGCTTAGTGCCAAAAGGAAAAGCATAGAAAACCTCGCGCAAATCGAATAAGCGTAGCTCACGTCTACGAGAGCAAAAAATAAAGGCAGCAACCTCTATATATACATATATACGTATATGTACACATTCGTCGATACTTGTACATATATGTATACATATACACATGATACAGATATATACGTACATATATACATGCGCGAGGGTCGAACGAAAGAACCGAAGAGACGAATATATATACATATACGCGCGAGCTTGATCTCCGGTTTCCGTAAGCGATACGAGGCGCGTGTTGCGGTAGGTCTTCTTCTTCTTCTTCTCTCACTCATTCTCGCGCGCGCACACGTTATATACAGAGTCAGTGCATATACATACACACAGGTGTACTACTACTACTACTACTACTACTACTACTATACGTGTGTGCAGAGGCGACATTTATTTCCTTTCCGGGTTTTCGAACGCGTGAGCTAGAGAGACGCAGGCGACGTGTATTACTCGTGTTTCCTTCGTTGAATTTTAAGCTGTATCATGGAAGCCCCATCATAGCCGCTGTCACACGCACAAGAGTCTTATGTCTAATCTTGTGCAGTGGCCAGCAGCTGCACTGGGGTCCATTACCGTTGATATATAATATATATATATATATATATATATATATATATATATCGTTGTTGTAGTTGATGGTTGCAGTTTTTTGGCTGTGCGCTCTTCGGTTTTTAAATGTCTTGATTTCCGCTTCAGTTGAGTGTATGACGATACTTTGATGAGTGTTGCACATTTCGTTGGTTTAGACGTTATAAGGGTATTCGTATGGCGAGGTAGAAGTTCATCGATGTCGTCGGCTTCACCTGGAAATTTAATCATATGTCGTAGATTATGAATAATATATTGTAACATGATAATTCATGTATCGAGGGTACAGTGTAATGGGAAATAAATATAATTTGCTAAATCCTTATTTAACTACAATTTGGCTTATCTTTATAGAGTAAAGTATTTAATAAAAATATTTCGACTCCATAAAGGGATTTAAAAAAATTTAATACATTTCTTAATCGCTTTTTGATTATAAAGTTTTAAAAATTTCCTAAGAATTAATTTACCTCTCAACGACGTTCGTACGAATAAAAGCAAAATAGTTAACTTTCAAAGTACGTATCTAGATCTTTGACATTATCATTATTATTCAACAAGGTTTATCTTCCAAGGGTATATAAATTTGTATATAATTATAAACTTCAGTTGCAATGAACCAAATTACTTAATTCGAGTAAATTCAATCGATACTTCGATATTCTATTATTAAACCTACGTTATTTTAGCAATTATGTGTTTCATCGGACATATATTTTACATTAAAATCATTTCAACTATTTTGGTCGAGTAAATTGTAAATTCAATATTAGAATAACAACTTTCCTCGAGCTCACGACATATGACTTTCGAAATATATATATAATCATTGTTTCTATAAATGTCAATATATAAAAGCTTTACGAATTGTCCACCAACTAGAAATTGAAAATAAATATCCCCATATATTCGATAAGAAAAATAGATTCACTTCTAAGTCATTACTTAAAAACTGACAAATTTCTATTACAATTTCCTCCAAGAACATAACAACCACCTAACACGACCGTACCATCCTCTCCCTCTTCCACCCCAAACTCAACTGTTTACCACGAATCGAGCGTTTAAAAGTCTCCTCCCACTGCTTCGCATCGCGCGCCACATCGAAAGTGCGAAATTAAACGAGTTCACCACAACCTCGATGTACTACGTACATCGCTATATGGGGACTGAATAATTCAAGCTCTTCGCGCGGAGTAAAAGGAGGACTCCGTCGTTCGATGACCGCGGCGAGTGTGTAAAGACGCCGCTGAGTAAAGTCGATAACGTTCGTCCGTGTCTATTAAAAGTCTATACGCGTGGGGGATTCGCGTTGACTTTGGAGAAATGGTTGTCGGTTGGTAGAAGTCGTAGAAGATGAATGGTGACACGATGAGATGATGGGGCAGAGTGCGGGATAAAGGATGTTGAGGGTTGTTGGGGATGACTGGAAATTTTAGTCTTTGTATGTGGTTTTTTATTTATTTTTTTTTTTTATAGATGATTTGTGAGATGCTTGTTAATTATTATAATTGAATTAATGAATTGTACTGTGAAATAAGAGTAATGTTGATAAAGAATGAATTTACAAAACTATAAATGATATTTTAAAAAGAAAGATATGGTTGAGGAAATTCCGTTTAAACGTAATTATCATCCACTTTGTTTTAAGCGTTACCTCGTAGACTCGGCATCTTTTAATTATTTACTCGCCATACGACCTACCAGTTTCAATACAGAAGTAATCAATACTGAATAGTTTCACACTGCTCCAAATTGCAATTTATTAACTTCCATGCAGGGTTTACGTAAGTGAAAGACAATTATCTTTTAATTCGATTCCGTGTATACACACACACACACACACACACACACACACACACACACACACACACATGCTTAGCATAGTTGTCTCGTATATTTGAATTAAACATATAATGTCGGAAGTCAAGAAATTAGCCTACTTCAAAATACGATAATGATATTTTTGTATTTAAAAGTAAGGGATAAAAAATCGATACCGTATATTTCATAATCTCCATGACTTTACCATAATTTTTTCATAAAATTATTACTTATATCAAAGCGTTGATTAAAAAGTTGATGTGATTAATTTCTCGTTTTAAAACGCCGAAAAAACATCCCAAATTAAATTGAAAATATTACGTATGATATACAAACAACTTGTTTTATAAAATTGATAGAGTAAATGGAAATCATCAAGTTTTTACTACATAAATATATTTTTTAACGATATTATATAATAAGATTACTTTAACGTGAAGGTAAATTTATGATAAATATACTAAAATATTAACTACAAAATCAAGAGCAATTTTAACTGTAAACACTCAATTACATTGATTAGTTACATAATTAGTTTGGTTTCTTTTGCTAATTCTGTTTTCAAAATAAAGATCTATATAATATATACTTCAAATGAATAAAATAAACATAGTAATTTCACACTCATATTTACCGAACAGTTAATTTTCTTATAGACTCAGGAACCCTATATCTTATAAGAATTCTTTCAACTACTTTTTATTTTTAATTCTATAAATACCATATTATTATAAATGAAAAACAATGTGATAAACCATTAATTAAATGTTTGAATTTTTATGCAAAATATAAGACATTAAGCGTAAAAATTTAAATGAATGTTGAAATACCCACGCAAAGATAGAACATTTCTATATAGATACACAAATAATAGGATAAAACATGCATTTATGTGGTACCGCATGCTTTTTATTGAGTATTACGCAAACACAATATAAATTAAAAAATTACAAACTTTTAAGACAAAATCTTTTCTTTTTTTTATTCTGAATAGTTAACTATACTTAATCTAGAAATACTTCTTGACCTAAGAACCGTCCTTTACTTAAAATAACAATGGAAATTACTTGGTGTGTAAATGGATTGAGTGCAGTTTACATTTTGCTTGTACTGAATATCTACTTTTATCTACAGAGATCAAGCACTTGCTAAATTTACTGTTAAGTTATTTCCTTCCTTGTTGGTCGATAGTAAGAAAATAGACTGTTACGATTCTAAGTCAATATTTACGTATGCGTTCTATTTTGTTTGCGTATACATTAGTACCGTGTTATGTTTGTATAATAGCAAGATTATTACCTGATGGGCACGTATATAAACATTTGCTTTTTCTCATTACACTACTTTAAAAATATTTATTTTAATTCGTAATTTTGAAACTAATATCTTATTAAATGTGTGACCAAGTGGAAAAATAAATTATATGTTGAGACTTTTAAAGAAATAAATAAGTATTTGAAAAATTTGTAAAATTATTGTTATTATCTAAATTTTTAATATTTTTTAACAAACAGTTTTTTATGTTACCATTGTTCACAAAGATCGCACTAACGATTATTTTTACAGAAATACTTTGAAATGTTACATCGTATGATTACAGTTCCAGTTATCAACCTAGTAAACTATAGGTTTGAGAGTGAGATATATATATATATATATATATATGTAGCAATTTTCTTCATGCAATTTAAACTCTTTATTTTTATATATTTGTAAATAGCAATAACATCAATAAACAATATGATCATATACAAGTGAATAAATAAGTACTGATATTACTTGTATGAAGTAGAAGTACTACATTCATTTTTGTCAAACAATGTTCTATTTTTCTCGTTATTGGTTATCGAACAAATTGGATTTCCATTTTGAAAATTCTATAATGTTCAAACCTATACCAATTACTAAAATATTTCTTTCCATATTTTTTATTTATTCACAACAAAGACATCGAGACTCTCTGATTCTGCTAAACAAGCTCCACTACACAAACTACTAAGGATGGGTCGAGTAGTTCGAAAACTTTCTCCTTTTTGTTTTTGAATAAACTTGAATATAATAATCTAAATGATAAAATTGTATATCTCACAAGGTTCATGTAATCAAAATCAGACTTTCACTCCAGTTTTTACTCGGAAACAGACTCGAAAAAATAAATGAGTAAAAATTTACTATTACCAGTTTCGGAACGAAATAAAAAATGTTTTAACAATTTATTTTCACTCCCATGCATTTTATAATACAAAAAAAAAGTAATAATAAATTTTCAAACTACTTGGTCCCCCACTTCTACTATAACTACCCCCTGAACCACCCGCATCCCAAAATAGCATTACAGACACGCGCATAGATCGACATCGATGACATATAGACCATCATGCTTCTGCTTCCGCGCGCGACGGTCCGCGATCTTGCGCGTGTCACGTGTACACACACACACACACACACACACACACATACACACAGCCTACACGACTAGCATTCACCAAAGAAAAGTGTCCACCCGCGCTCGAGAGGCTCTAGAGTCGCTCGTGAATGCAAAATTCATCGTCTTCGATCTACTCTAGCTTTCGCGATATATAGACACGAGCGTAGGTAAATAAGTTTCAAGCACCGACACAGCGATCGCCTATTTCTATATATTATCCCCGTGCACACTGTGGGTTTAGATGCGAGTTGCTGAGTGGGCTTGGAAGTAGCGTACGGATGTGAGCGTAAGATTAACAATAAAGTTGATGAGTTGAGAACGAGTGAGAAGTATATGGTAAAGTTAATGGAAAGGTTTGTACGAATAATGTATATATAGCGGTAGGTGTTTTATTGGTTGACAATTTTTTCACTTGGTTCTGGAAGTTATGTGGAAAGTTGTTTTTATAATTGAAGTAATGAGAACTTGTACTTCAAGGAGCTCGAGCATAAATTAATTCATTATAAATAAGTTTTGAGGGAAGATAGGTGGATTGCAATTAAAACTTAAAACGTACAATAATTTTGTTATTTAGCTGTGCTATATATTCTATGAAATAAAAAAATTACCATGTTTCTCAGATACTTTATGAAACAGAGGTGCATTAGAATTTTCAACTTTGGTGTAGGCTGGCTGATCATTTACAAATCGATTTTCATTCAAGGTCGATGCTAAATTAATAAGAAAGACAATGTTTCGTATACCCAAAACAAATAAAGAAAATTCTTATTAGAAATAACACAAAAATTATCTTTGTAATGTATTTATAATATCGTTTATCATAAATAAATAAAATAATGAAAATCGTTTAGGGCATTTAAATTTTGTAGGTCAATGCCATAAGGTATATCCACATAATTTCGCTCAAGGAATAGATAAGTTTATACCGTGATCTAAAAAAATATGAAGAATTATACTGCTAAAAGCGTTACTTAAGTATGCATCTACGTAAGCTAATAATTAAAAAGAATAATCTAAAAATTAAGTATTTAGTATTAAACTCACCACAGAATGACACTCGATCGACTTTCTCTAAATTAACTAGTCGCTGACCGTCGTTAATACAAATCATTGCTTCGAAAAATCACGCGTAAAATATTGAATATAAATGATGATGTGTATATATAGGAATAATTTGTGTGATTCGTGTTTAGCGATTTCCGCCTGTTCCACTTAATCTTCCTCGATTAACGTACCGTACATTCGATTCATATAAAAAAAAGAACAAAACATAATATAATTTTTTACTACATTAACTACCCAACGATTTCCCTCTACCAATTTCATCGGCAATTACCAACCCAACCCTCGTGCTCTTCTTATCTTCACCTCGTTCCCGCTATACCTTCAAGTTCACGCGTACATAGTCTACACAACCTCGCCTCCTAATATATATCAAATACCTCAACTAACTTATCGTTCGTTCGCGTGCATTACATTCGTGACTCGTTCGTTCGCGTCATCCGTCGGATTTCGATGTAGTATATATAGGCGTACAATTGCTGCACCCACCGGCGATCGATGTCCTCCCGCACTAGCACACATATACACACACACACACACACACACACACACACATGATGATGACGTCCGATAGCGGATCCTCCAAGACACGATGGGGAATTCCCTCTTTCTCTCTCGAGGAGAAGGAACCGCGCGAATGTAAGTGTGTATATATGCGCGCGTGTGTGTGTGAATCTTTGATGAGACTATAGTTGAGAGCTATGTGCATTATGAATGATTAGCAGGCGCGGGTGAGAAAATGCTCGAGAGTTACTGGGACATGCGGTATGTATAAAAGCAGTTTTCTTCGTTTTTTATTTTTTGTTATTGTTGTTGCACGTTGTGATTTATGTTTTTACGTGATCAGGAATTTTGAAAAACTTACGAGCTGTCAACGTGAAATTCGCTGGTTATACCGATGAATAATAATGGAGAACCGTATGATATATAGTAAAAAATAGTAAGAATATGTTACCTATCGCTGCTACTCCGATTGAATTTTCTTTTACACTGTGATATCGGAGCGGGTTTAGGAACAGCGTGCGTTTAACCTATACACGAATTTATGTATATACTGATCTCACAACTCTCGCGTCCACGTATAAGCCAGTGACGAAATTAAGCGGGGTACCTAATCAATTTATATACGTATATATACTTATGCATATATCCACTGGCCGAGCACAGCACACAGCACAGAATCGATCCGGCCTCTCTCGTAAACATAGAGAATCCTCAGTCGCACTTAATTTCGTCACTGACTGCTCAGTCTTCGTTTGCTTGCACACTCTTGTGAAACCGATAATAAACGATAACGCGTATATACATCTACCTTTTTCCCCTTTTCGTGTAAGATATGTGTATGTATCTAAAAAAGAATAGATGGATGAGAAGGAAGGTAAGAAGGTAAGGGGGTGGAGGGTGGGTGTGTATATATATAGGAAATCGTGTGAGTCGCACTTATTTCTTTGGCGTACGGAGCACTATTGCCGGCGCCCCGATGGCCGCCTACGGCTTTATATACCCAGACGGGCCCACGTGGTCGGCGCTAATCCGCTGGCCAATAGCACGAGGCCGCGAGCGGCAATCCAATCGCGCGCACGCTCGACTCGACTCCCCTCCGCACAGCTGCGCCCGCCCTTTCTCACGTGCAAGAGAGAGAGAGTGTGTGTGTGTATGTTTGTATGTGGGGGGCAAGCCCCGCAGCGATGGATGGATTTTTCGAAGAGAGATAGGTGTATAGAGAAGGGTGTATAGGGAGGTGCATGGTGGTGTATGGTTTTGGGATGTATATAAGAGAGTGGAGAAAAAATGATGGTTTTGTATTGGAATGAATGGTGAGGGATTTAGTGGGATATGTGCGACGTGCTACTTAAGGTATGCGATGGTTATGCGATTTATTTAATTGTAATTTGTTTAAAAGTTTATGAATTTTATGGTAAATTGATGTTTATTACTTTTTATTTGATTGGCAAGTAGCATTAATAAATAGGTAGCCCTTTAATAGCCAGTTTATTATAGAACTCAACGTTTTAATAGATTAGATAAATTTGATTGTCTAATTTTTTCTTGGAAAACTTATATTTAGATATTCAAAAAAATTATATTTCAACAAAATGCTGAAGTAGTAGATAAACAAGTTAGTTCTTTTTTTTCAAATAGCATAATGATTAACAACATTTCGATAGTAAAATCTGCAACAAAACATGTAAATTATATGAAGTTTTATATTTTGAATATTATTTTATCTCCACGTAAAATATTTTATTCTCTTATCGTTATGCTGTTTGTATTCTATTCTATTTAATTATCATTATTTTGCTCTAAAAATTAAAAAGAAGATAAAATGGCTACAGGCTGTTTAAGATTTAATGGGATCAATAAATTAAGAACTATCCCTACAAAATAAGTTTTATGGTTACTTGTACGGATATCAAACTGAATTGCGTTATTGTTTTACGAATCTTCTCCTTAATAAGTTTCTCCATGTCCTGCTGGAAACCATCTATTTTTCTCCTATTTGTGAAACGATTTTTCGAGCATTTTCTAGGCATTTTATGGCGGATTGACCGAAATAACCATAAAAACGCTAGAAAATATTCGAAAAAATGAACGATTTCCAGCAGAATACTGACTTTACTTAACCGCTAATTGCAAAAAAAAGAACATCCAACAAATAAAACTACAAAAACAATAAATAAATTTATCAAACACTAAGTGCCAAAAACTCGCCCACATTGATCAAGCGACCCGCAGGCGCGTCGCATACCGTTTCAAGATCAAGGACCCGAGGCCATCGGCACGCGTTCGCTTGTCATGAAGGACCTCCACTAAACGCATATACACTTCGTTCAGTTCTAGCAAAATCCTTGTGTCTCTTCCGCTTGCACCCTTACGTAACATGCGCCTTGTGTTTAATGATATTGCAAAGAGAGGTGAATCCTTAAAAACGTCAGCCGACAGCGGCCCCAGTATATGCGCTATACTTCTCGAAGGCAATTACCTCGTTCGGTAAATAGTGGGATTCGGCATTAGAACGACCCAATTAGCCCCGTCGTCGTTCCCGTTACGATACATGCGGGCACTGCTGTTGTGAAGATTCTATTTCTTTGCAAATTCCAGGACCGAGGTTTATGTGTTTTTCTTTGTTGTCGGTTGTTGATTATATTTACTTTTCTATATTTATGTGATGATTCTATTTCGAAGTTTGTGGTTGTGGTTTTATTGTGTTAGTATAAAGAATCGTCATTCGATTTTGACAGATAGTCAATTGAATCTTAATAAAATATTAGAAATAGGTAATGTCAAATTGAAAAAGATTCTAAATTATATTAAAATTTTTTTTGTATTTGTCATCAAATTTATTTATTTGTAATTTTTTTTTAATAATTAATAATGGATATTTGCAGTAAATGAGTTGTGAATTTTAATTAAGAATAGGCAACAAGCAATTTAAAATATATTAATACAAAGTAATTATAGAAAACTAATAGTTATTATATTAAAAGTGTAAGCAAATAGTATAAAATATTATAATAGAAACAAGAAAGATTACACGTATCTTTCTTCAAAAAGATATAAAGTGCATTTTATTTACTACACAGAAATAAACATTATAAAACGTACACATAATATGTAGATATAAATAAATCATCATAGTAATAATTTTAGTTGCAAAAGAATTGTGAAATGCTAACATGCATGGTTACTAACAAATCGTGCATTTAAAATCTTACATTCATGCAATTTTTTCTATGTAAAATAATATCTTAGTAACTATGAAGTCCATACGAGTAAAATAATTGGGATATAAAACAATTATGTATAATTCTTAAATATACCAAATTTATTATTTTATAATCAATTTTAGATACGTTTCTTTTATTGACTGTTATAAAACTTCTTTACAATCACCAAAAGCGATGAAATACGTACAACCTGTATCAACCAAAATATTAAGGTTTTATAAATAAAAAAAAACACCACATCGTTCAACTCCATAATATTTATTACTTCATTCTTCCTACAAACATCGACTTTCAACCCCATTCCATTTCGTTCCTTAAAAATCACATTCAACCTTATCACCAACAACCACCCAGCATACCAAAATCCCATCCAACAAAAACCAATCCACGAACCATCCATCAGCCTATACAGACTATTATAAAGAAAAAAAAAGATGTCTTATACCATTGCACAGCCGCTCGCTCGGAGTCGGCTCGAATCTAATAAGGGTGGAATGCGAACGCGAAGGGAAGGGCTACTACTGTACGTGTATGTACACGTATGTACGCTATCTCTCGGTGCACAGGTAACACTAGCCGAGTAAGCTCTTGGACGGCACTTGCTGGGATTCGGCTTAACCTCTCTCTCTCTCTCTCTCTCTCTCTCTCTCTCTCTCTCTCTCTCTCTCTCTCTCTCTCTCTCTCTCTCTCT
>JAYJLV010000027.1:3900956-3960242 GCA_036873485.1 Torymus texanus | reverse complement strand
CTGTTTTGTTCTGCCGTTGAGATAGATCTTTCTTGTTGGGACCGCTGAGATAGCACCTTATGAATAGGAGCCGTCGATTTGATAATAACTCAATACTAGGACACTGGCAAAAAGTTTTAAAAATAGATTATTGCTGAAGATATATAATAATTCAATAGTTTAATCAGTATATATAATTTAGAACAAGGGCAATATTTTTAAACCGTAGTCAATATATTTGAAAAATAAATCAGTATAGGACGATGTGAATGTCATCCCTTACTGCCAATTGCAGAGCGACCTGTTTTTCATTTAATTTTGAATTTTAGGAAAATATCGGTTTAATATTTTCCAGTTCATTAGCAAATTTACAACATGTTACAACGCTTACAACGCTTCGCCTAAGTAGACAGGTACAGCAGGATGTATAGTTTTGGTTGTTTTGCGTTTTGCTTAGTTTTTCTAACTTATAAAGAATACACAATAGAGTAAAACAATATGAAAATGGGTTCTTAAAGATTCAAATAAAAAATATTGTAATTATTTTTCAAACAGCGATCCTCCCGAATTTATTAATTCCAATTATTTCTTAGAATTTAATTCGAACTTGAATGAAAATACAGCACAAAAATCCCATTTGAAGTCAACGTGATATACAAACACAGAAGTGAGCGTATTTGCAAGATGCTAACATATATATCGTCGCTCCCTATGAACACATTTCAAATCCTCTCACGAAGGCGAGCACATTTTGCTCTCCTATAATTTTAGAAAATTTATGAAAATCAAAAGGTATATAAGAATATTTGCGTACAACAAAATCTTAATGTGTCTAATTAACATGTATATTTGTTCCCACTGATTTTTTTTAAACCAGATTCAAAGTGAAATTAATTAATTTATTAAAATAAATCATTTTTTTTATTATTCACTTTGCATTTTGTTTTAAAAAATTAATGGTATAATGAATATACATGTTAGACACATTAAAACTTCTTTGTACGAAAATATTCTTATTTATCCTTTGATTTTCATAAATTTTATGAAATTAGGAGCGCATAATGTGTTAGTCTTCGCGGGGAATTTGAGATGTGATAGTTTTCGCTGGGAGTGACGATATGCTGTTCTTAGAGCGATAATACTATATTTAATTTTGAATAGTAGTAAACTCATTTCAGATCGTTGTTAATAATATAAATAAACTAAATCGATGAACTTTAGCTTAGTATTGTCCATGCTTACAATTGTTTCATAGTAATCAGTACCGCTACTCACTAACAAGAGAAAAACATATAACTCTTCCAACAAAAAACTCTGGTATACTCTTTCACATCACCTATCCAACAAACAACTACAGCATTTCCACCATTCCAAGTCCCAGTGATATTTCCCTAAAAAAGCGGTTATAAATCGCTGCTACCCAATCGCACTCCACCCCCTGATCGTTTCCTACCTTAAAAAAAAAAGAGACGAGAAGATCGTTAAGTATCCATTAGATCCAACCCATCCGGCCATCCACTGGCACATACACCCACACACACACACACACACACACACACACACACAACGCAATCATCGCTAAATGCCTCCATGCGGACGTCCTCCAACGAGCGCAGCGCTCTCTCGAAGCCTCTGAATGGCCCAGATTCCCCCCACCCCGAATAGGAAGGGGTTAAAAAAAAAAGAGGAAAACTAAAACAACTATCGCGTGCAGTTTGACGCGCGTCGTGGCACACCGTGCGCGCGATGCAGCAGCAGCAGCAGCAGCTCCTCGCTCGCGACAGTCAATAACCCGTCCCTGACGTAACACACCGAAATCTCTCTTTCTCGCTTGCTCTCCTTCGTGTCCTTCTATAAGGGAGAGAGAGAGAGAGAGGGATACGTTTGATGGTGGGGGCGAAGCGGATCCAAGCGGATCGCTCGCGGCATCATGAAGCGCTCGCTCTGGCCAAGGCAAAAGGGGTAGGAGGTCGCTAGAGCGACCAACGATAGAGCGAGCAAGCGAGCGCTCCCCCTGTTCAAACTGGGTCACTGGAGCTTCATTCACATTACGCGGCCATTCATGAGATCTGCTAACCGTTTCGCTCGCCTCCTTTCCATAGCTTCAAGCTGAGAGAGAGAGAGAGAGAGAGAGAGAGAGGGATCGTCCTCGTCCTTCCTTCCTTCCTCCTACTTCTCCTTCGCATGCATGCGTATATATGCGTGTGCAACGACGACGACGACGACGACAAGAAGGAGGATGGTATAAGAAAAGAGCTGAATCGAGCTATATAAACTCTCGATGTGCGTGCAGTGGGAAACGAAGATGAGTGGTAAGAGTAGGGAGAAATGCGTGATGATGTTTCGAGAACCAGAGTATATATGCGTGCGGAGGAAATGTGGGTGACGCTCGGGGTGACGACAGGTGCTTTTGCACTCGGGTTGTATGTTGTTATTCGAAATGATCGGAATAAATGTTTGGTTGTTGTCGGTCGTTTTGATTAAAATGCTGCGGAGTATCTTTCTGATCGATTGGGGTCATGTTGGATACTCGCTGAATATGTGGAGTTGTGGAAATTCACTATTTTGGTATAGCGATAAGTTGGTCACTCAGTCGTGGGTAATAGACATATTCATGAATCTTTGCAGTGGATACGAAGGCCCTACGATATAATCCTCCTCTTTTAAAAAAGTGATGACAGGATTATGTTGTGAAGAATTTAAAGAAATATCCGGTCTGAATAGCGTAAAAATTCAAAATGTTCTTACTCGTTTAATTACAAAATAATTGCTGTTCTCATTTGATTCCTAACCTCAAAATTTAGAATTAAAATCTTTTATTTGGTATAAATAATATATTATGCTTTCTGAAAGATAATGTCAATAAACATTACAGTAATGAAGTCTAAAATATTTGTGGTTTCCGTTTCAATGAAAAAAGTGAAGCGCGTGCAGCGCGCATGGATATGACTAGTAAATCTTATATATAATTTCCGGTTTAGAAACAAAGAGGATTGTCTTTTAAAGAAAATAGCTATGATTAGATTAATTATTTAGTTTTATTGGCCCAAAGAATACTAGGGCATTTGGAATTTTTAAATGAAATTCAATAACTATAGATAAAAAGATTTTATGCATTAGGCTATAGATCACGTACCATAGATCTAATTCTCATCGAAGATCAAAATTGTGCCATTCAAAAGCAATTTTAAATCATTCTTCTACAATTTTTTCCGAGATCTAAATTTGCAGAATTTGAAAACTGTCATAAAATTTCTTAATTTATGCACAGTTTTAGCTACATTACAAATAATGTAAATAATTATTACTCTTTACTTCTTTTGATTATTAGGTGGTAATTCAGTGTAAAGTTTTTAAGTGTGCCTCGACTTTATATGATATATTTAATTTAAACCTTTTCAAAATTAAACAATTAGTTTAATGTTATCATAACTTTTTTGTCTATACCGTTTAACTTGGAAAGTTGCCAGAAAAGAATCTCGTGGAGTCATCGAGACTAGTGCAGGTGTGATTCTCCACTTTAAAAAAGTAAGATTCAAGTGTCATAGTTTAAGAGTATTTTCAGACCAAGGACTTATAAGAACGAAACAGTGGTACTACATTTTATTTTTAGATATCGGAAATGGACTTACAAGTCTGACCAAAATCCATTTTTCAAAGAGTTCGCGCTCTCTCTCCTTGTTTATGTTAAGGTTATCTGAACATTTTTTTTCAACCAAACGATACTGTAAACGAAAAAAGAATGTACATATTAGTAAAAGAAGTAAGTATTATAATACAATTATTAAAGAACGTTTTCATACAAGTTTGTCAAGCTAATAAATTTCCTGAAATAATTGTCAAATTACTATATTATATGGCTGGCGTTCATATGAATGAAGTATCTTACAAAGGCCTGTTATCATTGTTTTTCTGATATGTAAAACGTACAAGGCTTATGATTCTTAATCATATTGATGAACCACTCTCAACTTATCGTAACGTAATTTAAGTAAACACTTTCTTCTCTTTTATTTTTACTGTGATGCTTTATCTGAAATATATCAATGTGTCGATATATGTGTGTGGTTGATCCTTCGGGACTAATCGAGTGTGATTGCGAATGATGCACTCAAGGGAATTCAGGAAATCGCGCGTAGTGAGAAAAGTCAAAATGTTTTCATCAAAAAGTTTTTCAGTAGCTGATACATTATTCTGAATTTTAGCAAAAATGTTCTATTTCCATGATAATACTTAGTCAAAGCAATTTGTAAGTAATAAGTTTAGGTTAAAGAATATTATACTGTTCTATTTTATATAAATTCAAATATTCGAACTGTAATTATACGAATAAATACGTTTAAAAAAAATAATATATAGGTTAAAATTTGAAATTTGTCTATTAAAAATAAAAAAGTATTTCTTATAAATTTTTTGTAAGTCGTAAATGTTTCTTAATTTTTTGATCGTTTATTTAGTTTATTAATTATCAATTAATTCGATTACCAATTTATAATGGTTTGAATGTTTATGTATTACATTGTAAATAGAGACATATAATTTATATATACCGTAAATACTTGTTTTAAAATTTCACTTTTATCAATATTTATTATAAGACTCTAATCAAATAAATATTCACTAAAAAACAATAAAAACAAAATCGAAATAAAACAAAATTATATTTATTGAAGTTATGCCTTATGCATGTTACGAAAATCTAGATTACACAAGCAGCTTTCACTATTTGCTCCGTCGAGGTTACCAATCATCTACAAGGATAAATTTTATCGAGAATGTAAATAAATTTTCTAGTCGATACAGTTTGTTTTGTCACATGAGAATTGTGGAACTGTACAAATGCTTTGTCTTATACAAACTCATAAACGTTTATATGTATATGATATTGCTATACATGTGGTATTTAAATGAACGAAAAAAATGATAAATTTGTAGCTATTATACACAAGGTATACATATCTTAAAAATGTATCTATTTTAATTGTTGATATTGATCTTAATAATTATTTCTAGATATGTAATCATCGGATAATAATTTGTTAGTATAACTGAAAAGTTATTATTTTTATTGCTGCAGTTATATTTGTTACACCATTAACAGAGAACACGAATGATTTGTATGTTTACAACTATATTCAATAAAATCTATATATTTAAAACGAAATATTTAGACTTCATAATAAATTACGGCAATTTTAATAGTATAAAATAAACTCTATTTCAACTTTTTCGAACACCTGATTTGATCCATTCTTCGTTATAATTTATAAAAATTAATTATAATAAACAAATCACAACCCTTAAACAACAATACTTCATCATTCCCCACCCACGAAAAAAAAATATACAAACATACAAGATGCAATTATCATCCCAGCAGCACCCATCAATCATTCCACTTCCCACAGCTGAAGCATCACAAGCGCTGCGCCCAACAACTGCAGGTCCATCCTCACCCGTAACCAAACATTCACGTTTATCCATCTCAACATAAGTCCACGTAAAAACAAACGCAAAGACAAAACGAAGACCGAGAATCCATTTAAGTTTTGGTATCCTCAAACAGGAAAAAAAAGCCAAGGAGGCTGCACTCTCCTCCAGGAAGCTTCTCGTACGCGGACGAACGCGTGCACGGCCATCATATCGCGGTGGTGCCTACGACCCCGCGACCCAGTTTGCCGATCCGCATGACGTCACGCTCAACGTCATTGCCCGGGCGAATCTGGGTCATGCGCGCGAGCAGTAGCAGCAGCAGCCAGACTGCGGGATGTGGAGAGAGAGAGAGAGAGAGTGCGGGGGCTAGTTTATTGAGAGAAATTCCCGGCTAAATTCGGCGCGTTTGCTGTTCTCTCTCTCTCTCTCTCTCTCTCTCTCTCTCATTCTATATATCCACGGGAAATAGCCTCGTCGAAAATAACTTATTTGCGGGCTTGATGCACAGCCTCTCGTCGATTACGACGACGACGACGACGATGTTACGAGAGGAGAGGCGCGTTTCCCTCTGCAGCGTGGTATAGGAATGAGAGAGTATATAGTCTCTCTGGTGGGCGCATGCATTATTTCGCGAACGTCTGCGGTTGTATCTTGCGCAGGACTGGATGTATGTTTGAGCAGGCGCGAGAGAGGGAGAGAGAAGAGAATGGGGGCCAGCTGGGAAATTTTTCATGGATGGCTTGCTGCGATTAGGTGTTGGGAATTTTGTATGAGAGTCTTGGGATATAAGCGCTGCTCGCGCACAAGGTGAATATTTAGAATAGAGGTGAGGGCAGTTGTTATTGTCGGGTTGAATGAAAGTGTCCTGGACTTTTAATAAAAGTTTACATTGGTAATGATTCAATTTGGGGGTTCAACGTGATGGTGATTGTGGATGTTATTGTTTTGTGATATATTGTGGTATTTTATGATTTTATGAATATACATAAGTAATTTATTTATTTATAATGGGGAATAGAAATTTTGAATGACAGCTAGCCATTATTAACTACTCTATACATATATAAATAAATTATCCCATATTGTTTTTAAGTTTTTTTTTTCTACTCAAAGGGATTTATTAATGCTTATAAGATTAGTTTGTAAAATGGTTAGTTAACAGATACATTTTACTCGTTATTTAAAAAAATTTTCCGGTGTTAACCTTAGATAAAATTTTCAAAAAGATGAAAATGAGTTTTTTTATACTATACATTAAAATCAAATAAAAAAGATAACTTAATAACATATCTAGTTCAAATATCATAGTTTCTGTCAAAAATTTAATACACTTTACACCTGTATGCAGATTCACATGCATGTGCATGCATCTTACGAGCATTTTTACAGAGACATACAAATTCTTATGAGCAATAATACAAACTCCTTTAGCAAAGATGAATTTTAGTAATATAGGGTAAGTGTGTCAATTATTGTGTCCATTAAGCAGATGACAAGGTTTAGTTATTGGACTTTGAAAAGCTTGTAAAAATATAGTAACTGGTGAGGACACAGTAACTGTCACATTTACATTATACAGCTCAAATTCTTAAAAATTAATTTTAAACAGAATTTTCCTATTTGACTCATATTTTTATCTTTCTATGATATCTTTCCTTACTTTTGGTCTGTCGAATGTGTCATCACTTTTGATAAATATATATTATCGAGAAAATTTATAATTATAATGTTGCTATTTAGGTGCAATTATTTCACAAATACTATTTATTCAGCATTAGAAAAATCATATTAGATAACATGATGCTGAAAATTTATGACTTTACATAGTAGTTGGAAGAATTGAGAATAAATACTACTTGAGCCATTAAAGAAACACTGATATAACCATTACTTAACTACCTTGTGCAACATTAAGATACGTGCAGGAAGAGCATGGTACATTGATGCATCTCCATGGATACGGAAGACGTCATACCCTTTTTGCCAAAGGACCAGGACACACAGAACCACAGGCTTACCTAAGGTGAGATGACAGTTGAATATTAAAGGAAGTCATTTTCAAGACTAAGCCGCGTAAAATAGTACAAATGTTATTCTTGTTTCTGTTTCTCATTTGAACTACATTTATTTGACGGAATATAAAAACCGATTTTTTATTATATAAATAGCAAAACACTCTCATATTAAAATAGAAATTAATACATAAAAACAAATAATAGTGGTTAGAACGGTTAGTTTTTTTTTGTTCAAAATTGTAGTAGTTCTGTTGGTAGTGTAATTTTTTGCGATTTTACTAGATCAAATTCTGAAACTTTGCTTTGTGCTTATGTATGTAGTTTTTTTTCTAAATTTATACTCCGGAGAATACATAAATTATTAGCATATTTATGAAGTTTTTTATTTCTATCTCTGAGCTATAAAAATAAGGTTATCAGAGTTTGTACACAAATCTTGACCTTATAATAAAATTCCAATTCTTTCGACAATACAGTCAGTTTTAGCAAATTGGCAAAAAGCTGTAACCGAAACACTGATAATTAAAAATATTATGGTCCAGAAATGTAGGAGCTTATTGCATAAGCTTGAAAAAGTAATGTTTATAAATTGCTAATTGAACAGCAAAAGCTTAAAACGCTTATACCGAATAATAAATCTTTTTGAATTTTTTAATTCATACATAATTTACAAAAATAACGGTTTGCTGAAATTCCTTTATGACGTCATCGCGGTAACTGCATCAAAAGATGCCGTTATGATTGTGACGTCAGGAGGATTGTACATGCACTGTATTCGTTCTTCAATTTTCCAAACGTCAAAATATTCAAGTTTACAAACAAACTGTGTTATAACACTATGAAAATATGGTGAATGACTTTGTAGTTTATATAAATCGACATACTCTATCGCATTTAAACATGATTTAAAAAATTTTTAAACAATTTTTTTCTTTAAATTGCATTTACAACATTTATAAATTTCTTTAATGACAGGAATAATTCATTGCTGTCGAGAACAAACCTAAAAATAAATAGAGATATTTACATACAAAGTATTTAAAAGCATTATATTAAAAAATGACTCCATAACTGGCTATAAATGATAATATCACTATCAAAAAAAAATAAAAATGTTTGTTTCGTTTGACAAAAAACAGATAAATGATGACGTAATTTTTTTATAATTTTAACATACATCGATTACCTATGTTTTAAAAAGAATTTCTACCTTGAAATTGAATAATCTTGAATTTTTATACATATCTGTAATATCCTTGTATGATAAAGCTCTGATGAGTATTTAAAATAAAAAATTCTAGAGTATTACAATATTTACGCATTAAAAGTGCAGATAAACATAACTTATTAAACAAAATTTTGCCTTTAAAAAAAATGACACATCCATTCTGACTATCTTAATTTACATACATCCAACTCCATCTTCGAAAACTTGACCATTGCTTACCCCATCAGCCCTTCCTTTTCAAGCTCACCAACTAGCCGGTCACGAACATTTAAATTCGCAACCATTTACACTTATATATGTATATACAGTACACGCAAACGTCGCATCCTTTCCACCCCTCACTTCCCTGTGGAGTCACAGAGAGCAAATGCTCTCGCGAAAGATGTAGATAAATCGAGAATATTGCTCTATCTGCTCACCGAGCTCTCTCTCTCTCTCTCTCTCTCTCTCTCTCTCTCTCTCTTGTGCGCACGACTGCATATATACACAAACGTTGCGCGCTAACATATACATACATACATATAGAGACACATACACATACATACACACACACACACACACACACACACACACACACACACAGAGGGAAAAGTGCAGCGGCGACGACATCGCGGTGGGTGAGGTAGTTGACCCGGCGTCCCTGTTGCCAGGACGACCGCTCGCGTGCTCCCGTGACGTCACGGGACAAGCTACCACCCTCTCGCTCTTGGGTTTATGGGTGACCCACATTCCAAAAATAGAAATTGACTCGACCCCCCTTTCCCTCCTCTTCCTCACCCCTTCCCCTCTTCATCTATACGCCGCGCCGTTACCCCACCCCAAGCGTCCACGAAAGGGGTGAAAGAGGTTCGACGCGCTTCTCTCTCTCTCTCTCTCTCTCTCTCTCTCTCTCTCGCTCTCTCGTGCGCTCACAGAGTTAAAGTGCAAGAGAGAAAGAGAGGGTGAGGGTGACTGGCGCACGCAACGAGAGAGCCCTGCAGATTTAGCTACGCGATGCAAAGTAATAGGTGCGGGTGAGTACTAAATAAAACGGTTTTAGGAAAGGTACATATATATGTGGGGATGAGAAACAAGAGATCTACATAAGTGATGTTGGAGGTATATACGTAGAAGATAGAGAGTAAAGGGGGGTATGAGAATGGAGGTGTCGGATGGAATTGCGCGCGACTTATTGATTGATAAGAGACGAGATGCTCGGCCATTGTTGGCGCGGGTGTATATGTATGTATACACGTGCATCTGATGTGTTGCTATCAAAAGTCTGAAAATACCCTGATTAGAACGACGATGTATATATGTGTATATATACAGGTATGGTAAGAGATTGCAGCGTTGTTGCGACTAGTGCAAATGATTTTTGAATGATTTTTTAATGCACGCGAAGCTGAAATTGTTGGAAGCGTGAACATTTCAATGATTCATTCATCGGCTTATGTATTCTATATGTGTATGTAGACGGCTGAAAGGACGGAAAGACTGGCGTCGTGTTTTATTTATTTTAGTTACAGTATATGAAACCTTATTTTATGATATTCTTCATTATTACTCTTTACGTTTTATTAAGAAAAGGTTTAGTGGTTTTTAACATCATGTGATAGTAGATGACAAATGTTAGATAAGTTTGTATTGATAAGTTATATTTTTGAATAAAGTAATTGTAAGGTAACAATTTTTTCTTATTAATCATTAGTTAAGTAGATATCACTAATGTTTTGTAAATATAGGTCATATCATACAATTATACTCTAGTGGTTGGTTCCTTTACGTCCATAGATAGGATTATAATCCACAACTATTACGTCTTTATTATAAAATTTTTCCCGATGACTTACACTATGAAGTATATTATGAGAATATAAACTGGAACGTATTGATTCAAAATTCACCGTAAATATAATTTTTCGTTAGTACCATACCATAGCTTATGTGAGAGATATAAGCTATAATACACAATATATGATAGGTACACATAGGTAAAGCCTTCTTTGTTCCACTAATCAATGAAATCCAGCTATCGTTCGATTAGTACCAATTCTTCACATCAATTAAAAAACCGCATATCAGCATCCAACTATACAGAAAATATTAATCCTCATAAATTTACAAAACTTCGAAACATAACCAAATAAACATCAATCCACTGTACTATCAAATCAAACCCTATATACCGTACATTTCCTCATTCCTCAATAACCCAACGACAACTTCGAGTTCCAACATCTCAAGGCATAAAATCTCATAGCCGCTAATTCGTAATCCAGGCATCACGAGAGGCCGCGCGCGCGGTTAGTGCTTGGCGATGCAGATATTCTACCACCCCCACTATTCCCCCAACAACCCCACGCGCAGTGTAAAGCCGAATAATGGAAGACGACGAGAGAGTAGCGCGAGCGCTATATACCCGTCGCCGTCGCGCCTGCCACGGAAAACGCTGCCACACTGCGCAGTGGCAGAAGCAAATTGCTATGTAGTGTTGTATGTGTACGTATATGTGTGTATAACAGGGAGAAGGAGAGGAATTTTTGGTTCGTTGTGTGGTTGGAACGAGGTACGAATCGTTAGCGTGGGAATGGCAGTAGTTTTGTACGGAGGTGCGGTAATGATTTGGGGGTAAGGGTGAAAGAAAAAAGGAAGAGGGAAATGAGATGTGGGTAGGAGAGTGGGATTTGGGTGAAAAGGTGCTGTAGAAGTTTTGTAGTTTGAAGCTTTTAATTTGAGCGTAGGCTTCGTAATGCTTTTCTGTGCAGTGCTATGTATGTGTGGGGTGCTTTTTTCTTAAGAGTTGTTCAGATTCAAAATCTTGTGCTCCAGAAATTTTTTGTGCAAAATAAATTTTTTGTGTGATCCTTACACGTACACCTAGGAATATATGTGTGAGTTGTAGAAATCTCTTATTGTATTTTTTAGGAGGAAATCGTTTAGGGAAGGGTTGATAATTCACAATTGATGTAATAAGTAAGATTGATCATAAGTTTCATATTATTCATGGGAGACTTGAAAAAAATTAACCCAAGCAAGTATAAATAGAGAATCAAACTCAATTATATGAAAATAAATTTATGAATGAACATATTTCATTCATTGTCAGTTTTATTAGCGCTTTTTCAAAATTTATTATCACGAATTGTGTATGCAGTTTACTTATGTAAGTTATTACAAACTATTTCAGAGTTGTTTTTCTATCTCTCGAGATAATCTTTCGTGCGAGAAGGTACTTAAAATTGAAAAAATACTTGGCCCGTTTTCCATATCAAATGTGACTTTTATATCTTTCCGTATACTTTGTTCAGTGACAATAAACGTAATACCAGTGTTGAATTTCAAGAAGTTCTCAAACTTTCAAGAGGTTTTAGAATAGAAGATGAAAAAGTGAATGTAGGCTCGAATTTTCTTCACACATCTAAGTGTTTCCCCAACCGATATTTACGAATTTATTAAAAAATAATGGTTATTTAGTACACTCAACTTATGTTTAAAAAAGTTTAACCATCCTTCTAATGGCAATTACCTATAAAACTTTTTAATCAAACTCCTTTATACAAAATTGAAAATTAATTTTCAGGTAACAATATATACTTTCGTCAGACAGTAAAGTTGCATTTCGCCCTCGATTCTACCTGACAGTTCAAGCCTGGTTCGATATATAGGCATTAGTTCGACGAGTAAATATTATCCACGCAACTATCACGATACCTTCATTGATTTTAACGAAATATGTATGGTAAACGTGACATAAACATCTGCATATAAACCAACGCATAATGCTGCCGGGTTTTCTGTCTAGAGATTATAGATTATATCTTATGGCTATAGGATTCTCTCTGTAGACTTGCATCATCTGAGAATCGTATGAAATATAGAAGAAGGTATAGCCAAAGGTATAAGTTACTTGCTGGGCCACTAGGCCGCAGGTGGGTAAACTAAAGTACTGGCGTACTTAAATCAATAGGAGCGAATAAAGGGCAAGATTATATGATTGAATCCCATCAAGTAAACGTTTGAAATTAATTCCGATTTCCTAGTTTATTGAAACAGATTATAAACAAAAGAAAATGTATAATTTTTAATATTGACCGATTGGTAATAACGTTCGTATAAAGGAAACGATCAAACAACCATAAATTAAATGATAGAGCTGTAAAAAAACGGAAACGAGTGTATCCTCATACGTCAAGGTAAAACCGCAACGTTCGTTTTTTCCGCTTCCCATTGCACAACTTTCCACCACAGCTACGTATATGCCCATATTGACCTACCGACAAAAAAGAAACAAACGAAACACAATGCGCCCTCAAACGTCAATTCACACGACGGCGTTTTCCGCAGTTATCGACTGCAGGCGTGTGCTTTCGGAGGGGAAATCGTTATTAATAGCTACGATTTCCGGCACCATTCTCGCCATCTTCAGCGTGGGAGTTAAAGCGACCTGCGCCACCAATGCGACAGTGTTTTATCCGTTCGTGGTATCGTAGAGAACTGCTTTATCAGGGGGAGTAGTGAGAGAGTGAAAGCGAGGTACTGTGGCCGACTACGCGTAGCTTGATCTACTTGCACGATAACGCCACTAGGCGCTATAAGCGGGTTGGTTGGTTGTAAGATAATGTAGAATTTTGTTAGGGGTTTGATGGGAGGTGTGTTTCAAGAGAAAGCTATTGAAATAGGATTAGTTTTGGGGTTGATTTTTGTTTGCATGAAAGAAGGTTTAATGTAGGAAAAATCGGTGTTGTTCTGTAGTTGTAGAATTGTTGATTATTCAAAAATTTATTAGCTTAAAGAATAATGGTATTAGAATTTCGATTGTTTTAATAGAAAATGTTAATTTTACAGTATTTTAATAATAAAGATACTACAATCATAACGTCTTCAGTTATTCATACTTTATTGGTTTCCAATGAGGTCTTTGTGACAAGTTCAATTCTATATTTAAAAAAACGTCAACTCCAACACTTGGACCATTTTTATTACAAATTTTCAGTTAAAAGTGGATTAGGTCGCGTTATTCTTATGCGCAAACCAAGTTTAACGCGTGATATAATTAATTGTATCACTTTATCACGACAAAAAATAAATTAGGAAATTAAGAATATTAAATTTTATTCATAGTTACTTATATTTTATTTGCCCTTTCCATAACAAAACAAGCAGTTTAATAACTACTATAATTTTAGATTTAAAGTGTGTTAGCGCATTTTTAAAGTTTTTCCTTCTTATAATAGACGTATCTGAAGGGATACATGCAACAATGTTGATTTTCTGATTTCCATATATAACTGATTAAAAATTGAAATTCTAGGTTTATTTGACTCACAACAACGTATGTAAAAGCGGTGTTAAAGAAAAATACAATCTCCTTTTTGTTAAATTGCGGAAATAGCATTACATTCTAATACATTGAAACAGCGTTAAAACAAATAAAGCTTTTGCTTTTTCTGAAAGAAGTTTGTTCGTTGTTTAAAGTAACGTCTGTTTAACCGGGTACTCCTTTTTGAAAAGGACACTCTCATTTATTAACGAACTTTTAAACGCAGTAAAAACTACGTTTTAAATACAAAGTTATTTTGGCTACAAACAGTTTCTATTCTATTTATTTTGTAATTCCAGTTTAGCAATTCCCTAAATGAGGTAATTGAGTTCATGCAAAACGGTTAGATTAACTGTAAATTTTTTCCGTGTATACGTTTTGCGAAATTAATATTCAACCTCATTTGTTGTCATAAAATATACTGACTTTAAAATAGCTATTAACATATGTACACTCTGAAGTACATAAAAAATAAAAATATTCTGCAACATCTTATTTTAAAAAATTACATATTATTTACGTTAAATAATCAAAACTTTTTTAATTTTAATACGCTAAATCATTACGTAAATGACGTACAAACATTTCCCATTCAACCGTATCTCTGTGATAGTTTTGAAAAACACGTTGATTTCGTTGGCACAAAAGTGAGCAGGATCAAACATCCGATAAATCAACTCGTAATATCCCTTGTAAATCGAAATCGAAGCTCGCATTCCGCGTTATTTCGAAAATTCACCGCAAACACTGTTATCTAATACATGCCACGCACAATATATATATAGCAACACACAATATCGGTTACATTTTTTTTCTCTCCCCGAGCAAACGATGAAAAGTCGAACGCACGATACTACTGTACACACCCACACACATGTGTCTGTGTGTATGTGTGTGTGTGTCATATTCACGCCGCTAAATGTTCTTCTGGCTTGAGGCCAAAATTTCCGTCGTCTTGTTAATAATATCCGAATTCGCTTCGACGCTGACTCGATTATCAAACGTCAGAAATACGAAAAGCGATTTAAGCTCGACCATCGTGTGCACTGCTATAGCGCATAGTGATGCGTGGGCGTGTGTATGCCGAGTTATATACGATGGAGGGGAAAACGAATGAGGTTTAACGGAAATTGACTTAAGCGCTCGAACGATTTTTGAGCGACGCTTTTATCATACGAGGTGGCATTACCTATCGTGTCTGGCTTATTGTTCACGGTTTTTATCTCGTTAATTTTTCAGCCTTTACTTATTATATTTTCTGATCCTCTTTTTCGTTTGTTTGCACGGGCTGAAAGTTATTCGGTTAAGCGGTGAATAGATTTTCGGGTATCAAGTAATTAATTGGGATTTAACGAATGCTTGGTAGGATAAGTTCAAATTTATTGTTGCATTAAATTTATTACGGTCACATTTGTAATAAATACATAAAATATAACTTAAGTACGACCAAATCTTTTAAAAAACTTTAATATATATCGATTCGGTTTAAAAATTAAGATAAATTATTTATCAGAAATAAATTAAATCGTGTTTTGAAATATTTTCCAAAGCAATTTTCGAAAATGTTTAGTCTGCAATCATCGTTAAAATATATTCAATGAATTTCCTTCATTAAATAAATTCTTTCAAAAACTTAATATTTTAAAGTGAATATCAGACATGTAAAAATCAATTCGACTGAAATACATTTAATCAAATTTGATTCGACATCAGTTCATATTCAACGATGATAACACATAAGTACCGTTAATTAATGCAAAACGGACACATATTAAATACTTCATTATTTTAATTAACATGCAATTATGTTGCAAATCCATTCGAAGTACATTTGTATAATTAAATTGAATTTCACGACAGCTGTATAAGTTATAGACTTGTGCTCAAATGCGAAATCAATCAGTATTATACGCGACACTGCCAGCACTTCCTCCTTCGACCGAGACGAAAATAATAGATATACGCTAGTGTATTGACATTGAACAATGATATAGAAGGTATCAGCGAGCTAATTGGCTTGTTATTGATGCAATGGTCCCAGAGGTCAATATTTTCTTTATTGTACTCATGATTTAAAACACTATAGATAAAGCAATGCTCCACTGTAGGAGATGGCTCGAACTTTTTGGGTATTCCTCATTAATAAGTAATTTTGTGCTTTTTAGTTGAGTTATGTGAGATTATCTATATAGTACCGTATTATTCATTGAGCATTTATCACTTCTATCCCTAAAATTAATGAAAGTGTTTTAATGATTTGTAAATCACAGAAATTCTGTGTCTGAATATTTTGTAATGAAACATAATACGAGATATAATATGTGATATGTATTTAATAAAGAAAAGTATCCATCTTTACGATCGAATTAAAAACCTTCAATAAATCGTTTATTGATATAATTTTAACAATAAGTATTCGATACTAATCGAGTTTTATTTGTTTTATCGAATTAACATTATATCAAATAAGCAAATGGGATTATATTTAAATAAGTAAAAATGTACTCCACTAAATTTTATCATGACATTTCATAATTTTACAAACTAACAGTCCAGTATTTCATGATGTTTAAGAGTGTCATTTAAATAAAATTTTCTTGGCTCCATGTACATCAACGTATATTTTGGTACTGCCTTAAGATGATCATTAGGTTGCTTAAACTTCATTGGCTTCAACTAAAGTTTATAATTTTATAAAAGTTTTTTAATTCAATACTATCTTATGAATATTGTCAACTCATCAAAGAGTACTTTTTATTAAATAGCAAAAATGTTCTGATAATATAAAATAATATTAAAGAAGTTATCACGAAATTTAGATCGTATATAGAATCGCCATTCGATTACAATTAATCTCACGAAACTCTCGTCTAAATCAAATTCCCGATAACCCCGTCAACGCTTAATCTTTTTTCGAACTTCGTCCCTTCATCCTCATCGATCGAACTTTGATACACGGCGCAAATCACCTAATCCTTCCTTTCTATCCCCGGAAGTAAGCAATTGAATTCTTCGTAGGTAAAAGATACAAAGAGCGTATACGATACTATACACGGGGAGAGACATGTGCAAAAGACACGAGTTAACGTGCGTGCACACAAATGCGTTAGTGAGTTAACTGGCTTGTTAAAAGTAGGACGAAGCCTTACTCGCGAAGTCGAGAAAACAATTTGTGAGTACAAAGCGTCGCCCGGTTACACTTGAATGAGTGTTCACGGTTTGCCAAATACGCCAGGTATATAAAGTCAATGGCGAGTGTGTATATTATGGTGGGAGAGAATAGGAAGGTTTTTACGCTGTTTGTTGCGAGCTTTGATATAAGTGAGTTTTCAGGAATGTTTCGTTATGTAGTTGTCTTTTGTCAGATTGTTGGATGGCAGTAAGAGTCGTTTTGATTTAGGATGCTATGGTCATATAGTTTCTGACAAATGTTAGGGTTTAATGTTAAAAGTGCACAATAAGTAATTATGTACATTATAGGTAATTCACTTTCTGTTACGTTAGCTGCGTACAGGAATAATAAAGATCACGAATCGAAACATAATTGACGGAATTACTCTCTTTTTAATAATTGCAAAAATAAAGATGGTGGTTAAATAGTTTGAATAAAAATAATAAAATTATTCCAATTATGCTTGAATTGGTGATATGCCGAAGCTATTTGACTAGCGCATTAAAAACTTCAAAGCTCGTCTAATATTACAAAAATTTTAAGTATTTAACATTATATGTGATCAAACAACGTCCAATTTGGCAGACTTACTGCTGACGTGATCATATCCAATTTGAAAGTTTAGCACGCATTGCAGTTCAGACATACTCGAGTTTATCTTCCTGTTTGAAACACGTACTTATCTCTCTTTTTGCGCTAGATATGATCTCGAAATGCATTTAAACTATTTCTTCCGCAAACTTTATCATACATACAGGTGTTTTCATGTGTTATAAAAAATAGATAACTAAAATATAACTTGTACGACTATGTTATTGCATTTCGTAAATCATATATTAAAAAGAAAAAATAATGTATGTGAAAAAATAATGAAATTTTTCATGATATAAAATAAACATGCAATATTTACCTTATGGATTATATCGTATTTTTCAACAACGTGTGAAAATAAATATTTGATTTTTAAACAAT
The DNA here is from genome assembly GCA_036873485.1 of Torymus texanus. Classification (NCBI taxonomy): domain Eukaryota; kingdom Metazoa; phylum Arthropoda; class Insecta; order Hymenoptera; family Torymidae; genus Torymus; species Torymus texanus. The sequence goes on along the minus strand of JAYJLV010000027.1, from coordinate 3,942,141 downwards.
TCTTGCGTGAAATCAATGTTTTTACAATATTTTTTTTTTTAATTTGATCTAAACAATTGGGTTTGCTTCAAAACAAATATTTCAAAACAAGCTATAAACAAGTTATCAACTTTTTAATAATTTATTTATCGTGATTTTCAAAAGAATGAGAGAATTTTTTCATGGCTTCTTAGAATGCAAAGCAACATCTAATTTCATAATTAACCTTCTTACAAAAAATAATGACCTGCCAGTAATATAAAACTGTCTGCGATATGTCAACTTGAAAAAGTGTTTGAATTTAGATTGCTCATTTGGACAAAATTAAAAAGTTTCCAAAGATTACAAATTAATCAATGATTATTTTGAAATTTCAATTATTAAATAGATATTTACATATACCTACCAAAAATAATGCAATGTTTGGTAGATTGTGTTTGTAAAATCAATTCACAGACAAAAACTAGTTGGATTATCAAGAATTTCATATTGTACTAATATCTGTAAAAACGATAACGAACACAAATAATAATCTTATAATACAAAATTATCTTTTTTTCTCTCGCAATATTATCACGTACCGGAAACGCAAAACGAATATTGAACCTTATATTTCCATCTCATACTCTTTAAAAAAAAAATGATACGACAAGCCCACTCAGCCACAGTAAATCTCGGCGCCGCACGAAAACGAAAGAAAATCCCCGTAAAAAACCGAAGAAATTCGACATCCAGAAGGAAACAACCCAGTCCCGGAGATCATTGAATTTCTCTCTCTCTCTTTCTCTCCATCTTTCTTTCTCTCTTCCTCTCTCTCTCTCTCATAGCTTTCTCTCTCCATCTCCGTCTCTCCCGGCTCCGTTTTCAGATCGGCTATTTTTGAGCGAGCGAGAGTGAGAGAGAATCTCGCAGGGCGACCGGCAAAGCTGTAGCAGCAACGTAGCATCAGTAGCAGCAGCCCCGCGTTGCGCCTAAAAACGTCTCGACCAATAGTAAAGCTTCGTTCATTCTCTATCTCTCTCGGTTCAAAGCTAGCGTCACACCGACGACGACGACGACGTCGCCGCCCGATGACTCTCGCAAGCACAGTCAGCTGCCTCAGGCCCGGTTGACTAGTCACACGCAGCCAGTCGTTCGGTAGACATCTTCAAGGTAAGCGAGAGCAACTCATCATCATCATCAACGCCGTTTCGGTGCGCGACGACTCTTCGTATATTTTATACTCGCGTGAACGTAAGAAATTTTTACGCCGATTTTCTACCGATATAAGTGCGCGCGATCGCGATAGAGCGAGAGAGAAAGTAAGAAAGTACATATATTTGTATATATAGATATAGATATATGTATATATATGAGAGTGCGTCGTCGTAGCTAAAGTGGACGCGGATGCGTGTACAAATATCTCTGTGTGATGGTTGGTCTGCGGTGGATTTAGGACGATTACGCAAGGACGTGTGACGACTTTCCTTGACGTGATAAAGAGGTGGTGGTTAGAATATTGTCCTCTTCTTCTTCTTCTACTTCTTCTTCTTCGGCTTCTGATGTCCTTTCTGGCGGTTCGTCCGCTTTCTTCAAAAGGATGAATGATTACTTTTTCAATTTGTGCTTTCAGTTCGATTGAAGTGAACATCTGTTAATGGAAGAATTATAATATTAGTTGAGACAATTTTTAATATATGATTATTTAAAATTTTTTTTATTACCTATTTGATTAATTCAATTGTCTAAACTAACGCTAATTAACTGGTTTTGAATACGAATGGTTATGTACGAATGGATGCGTGAACGAGAAATTTGAGTTTTTCGTCCCAAGTTATTATAAAATTCTGGCGATTGTTTCGGAAAGATTCGTGCCAAGTGTTGTCACAAAAGCAGACGACTATATCTATTTATATCGCGGTAGCTTGGTGTTGTTACTTCATCGCTTATTTCAAACGTTAATAACTTGGAGAACTTATGTCGGAGCGAGCCAAAAAATTTGTCAAGACATCACATTTTACGAAAATTTTAGTTTAAACTTTGTATGCGAATTAATAGTTTGTTGACATTTATCTCAGATGCTAATAATAGTCACCGATAAAAAAAACTCGACAATATTTTTTAGTTGAAAATAATTTTTACTCGAACGGACTCTCATCCCGAACGGAAATCTACATTGTTCGGGTTTTCTATTAGCTAATCCTTCAGTGGTGCTTCTAAATTTACCACCGGTTACACAGCAGTCAGTAGTTTATATTTAGCTCCTCTAACAGCGTCTCGTCGATTCGTTTTGTTCAAGTTTCAAGTTCCTATACAGAACTGTCTCGTATATTACTTGTGAAAGATCTCGCAAGGTACGAATTTTCGTTTCAAAATTATCGTTTACTGCCGTTTTTATTTATTACTTTAATTTTGCTAGTAATTTTTAATGTAATCGTCGTTAATTATCTTGAAAACTGTACATTACGTGATCATGATAGCTCAGTTCATTGGAGTTTCCGAATTTCGAAAGATTTAGAGTTGTAAGGGTCTGGTGCTATCGGAAATACGGACGTTATTAACTGCGTAAAAATACATATTGTTGGCCAATAATTTTATTGCAGAGACTACAAATTACGATTTTCTAATTAACACTTGCCAAAATTCAGTTAAATAATATCAAATTTACGTGAGTCGGAAGAGAAAAGTATTTTCACTCATTATTCGTTTAGAAAATGCGTGATTTATTTATAAATTTATTGTTAACTTTACCACGACTTTAATTTTTAGTTTTACTCATTTTTATATTTGCTTACTTTTAAATAGAATACTATTTACTACTATTTGCTAAATAAATACGTCAATGTATTGTTTATACCTCGACGTAAAACGCGTAAACAAACGACACCGTAGTTCATGCATATTCTATTGGCAGCGGTCGAATTTGTAAAATAGATCTAAAAATATATTGTTACTGAGAAAAATAAACATCTATTGTTTTCCACAGATAGAATTGAATTTAGTATGCATACTCGCATCAAATCAATTTATAACCTCTTCTCGTATAATTGTTTTTAAATAATATTGGAATAGGTAGTAAAATTTTAATTAACAACTTACTACTGAATTAAAAGATTTAATCAACTAATATTTCTGAATAAACGATAATTTCCTTCCATCAAAATCACGCATGATATTATTTCAAGCATTTCGTGCAGCTGACATATCTTTGGATTTAAAAATAGCTTTTTTATAGCTCTGACTGCTGTGGTTTCCCAGTATCTTTTTTCACTTTATGCCTTTTCGATAAAAAAGAAAATAACTCGTACAAATTATGACAGGTTCATCTTTTAATATTAAAGGCCCATAAAGCACATGAAAATTTATCGACACCTAAAAGAATTATAACGTTGAAAGTATTTGATAAAATTAACTTTGGTTAAATAGTATATTTGGAGAAGCCATTACATTGTTATTTCTAAATCGGATCGGCTGTTATTCCACTTTCTTGGAAACTTGATACTGGGATTAAGAAATCCGATATAGAAGAAAAATTGTAACCAGAATAATCAGATTCTCAACGTAATTATTTATAGCGTAATTGCAGAAACAATTTACTCATTGAATATCCTCAAATTCACGGTATCTTCTGACAACCTATATAGGTCACTCATCGTTCGTCATCTTTTTCTAAACAATACATTCCTCAACCCACTCCCAAACCATCGTACAAATCACTTCATCTCGGTTCTTCTATATTCCAGAAAAACAAAATCAATCTATACCTACCCGCGCCTCATCTGACCTTCGACGTCGACACAACTCTCTCTCTCTCTCTCTCTCTCTCTCTCTCTCTCTCTCTCTCTCTCTCTCTCTCTCTCTCTCTCTCTCTCTCTCTCTTTCTTTCTTCATCCTCCCTCATTATTTTTGCGGTATCGTTTTCCCACTTTTCCGACACCGGAGCTCTCTCTCTCTCTCCTCGCGTGTTCCGTGGCACATCACACAAGCTCGGAATGGCGCGTCCGTTGCTATACTTAGGCGGGCCGGCCGATCGGCTTATAAATAAAAGTCGCTGCGGAGTGAGTGAGCGTACAGGAGCCTGCCACCGTCGCGCGTATTTTTACAGCACGCGCGCGACTCATTGTTTACGGGCTGTGGGATAAAGAACGAAGGAGAGAGGGAGAGGTAACGGCTTTGCGCAATGACGCGAGGTTTGCGTGAAGAAATGTAGGGTTGGTGATTTTTGGATGTTCTGGAAATGGAAATTAAGAAAACTATCGTATAGGAAAAATATAAAGTATTATATAGTTGAATTTTTGGGAATTTAGAAAATATATGTGGCTGACGAAAAAAAGATATTAGTCTGATATATGGTTGTTTACTTTTTTACGAGGATGCCGATGTGTTCGGAATTTTTAGAAATTATTTTTAGCTCCAGCACGATGTAACGTGAGAACGAGTGCTGGTCGATTTATAAAATTAGAATTTTCCAAAGATAAAAATAATATTTTGTGAAATTTTGAAGATTTTGAAATGCTGCAATAGTATACGACTAGCTTTAATCCAAATATACATTTCTGGTTTTACAAACTAAAGTCATTCAATTTTCTCTTTTATTAATAAACAAACGATTACCAATTTTAAGAAAATATCAATTTTTTTACTACTTTTCCCATAATCAATAAAATTTCCATCCCCCAAATTTTTAAATCCGTTATCCGTGAAATCCAAGCCAATGCTGCTACATTCACTGTATAGATCCCGAAAAATTCCACCAACTCAATACAGCAGTTTCCACTTAAGCATACGCGGTTGTTCCTCATACATCCACACATATACACATGGTTTTTTCACCTCCGTAGTTCAGCGTCTCAGGACAAAAAACGAAAGCGACCGCCGGTCGGAAAGGGAGAAACGCGACGTTGGATCCCCCGCAGCAGATCGTTGCAAATCTCGGTGCACGTGTATATATACACCCGTACGTATACGTACATACACGGTGCGCACATTCGAGCCGCAAATTAATTGCCGTCTACCTGCTTTCGCGAGCTTAAAGTCCCATTTAAACGTCGTGCTCTAAACTTCCTCGTCTCTGCACATTTCCCTTCCCTCTCTTGCGATCTGTTTCCTCTACCTCCTCTTGTCCCTTCCCTGCACCGTTTCTCATACACTTTCGCTCCTTTTATTTCCGTCGTCCTTGCTTCCTTCGCTCTTTTTCTCGTGCTCGCGTAGTAATTACACCCATACCCCCTCCCGAATTCCTCTCGTTCCTCTCTCCTCGACTGATTTATGCCCCGACTCACTGCATTACGGCATTAAGGGCGCGCGAGTAGAGACTTCGCTCCATTTGGCCCTTTGCGCGCAGATAAAAGCTGCGTCTCTTTCCCCCTACCCTCTTTTTTTTTTTTTTAATTACCGACTCCCACGGGAGATTCCGCGCGTCGTGTCGTGCAGCCTAAACGAGTAGCGATTGTGGCCGTGATGGAGAAAAAATAAAAGAGGAAGAGAGAGAAAGTTGCCAGCGATTCATATTCGCCGGTATGTGTGTGTGTGTGTGTGTGTGTGTGTGTGTGTGTATTGCCGTGGGTTATACGGTGTAAGATTAATTGGGTTTGTTCAGGTGCGAGGTCGCGTAGGGTTCGAGTTTATTGGGATTACGCGCTGTCGAGGAGCTGAATGATGTGGATTAAGCTTGTGAGAGTTTGTCAGTGTCGGGAGAATTTTTCTTACATTTTACTGAGATAATGAGGAAAAAAGTGTAGTAGGGTGAATGGTGATTATAGTGAATGCAAAACGAGAATGTAATTAATTGCACATAAGTCGGGTTCAATCATAGAGGTAATTGCGTTGTATGCAATCGTCATTTCTAAATTGACTGCTATGTTCATATATATACAGAAATATAGTTTCAGAGGTGTGTTTACATACGTATGAGGTCAAGATTTAGTAAGGCAAGAGGAAAATCATTGAGCTACGTGTATACGTAAAGTCTATTTTAAATGATGACAAAAACTTTGTTCTAGTTACAAGACAGTCGGTGCTTTCTGCATTCTTTAATATGGGTTAAAAATGTTTATGTATTTTAATTAAACTTTTAGAATATCATTCCTTTTGGTACTTCGGTAATTAGAACAAAATTACTGATGGAAGAACTTTTTAAGTGCTAGAAGAAAGTTTATCTAATGAAAGTCGATTATTAGGATTTAATACTGGTCTATATCTGCTCCAAAATATTTATTTTTCTATCGTATTCATAAGTTACCGTTACACAAAATTTAATCATACTCCACACATTTGTAATTAGGTCAAATTAAAATACTAAACTTTAAAAAAAAACCTTTAGAAAAGCAATATGTTTCTATTTATATAAAATAGCACCACCAAAAGCCCATTAAAAACTCATCAAATCCATTTTTAAAAATCCGAAAACAAAACTCGATTGGCTTTCCATCTTCGAAATCTACGAAAGCACCGCGACGATGTTATATATCCGCTGCGTTCGCTTCTTCTTCATCTTCCCTGCGCGATCTCGTACAGTAGACTCGCGCGTTCGCCAGAGCGCCGACCAAATTTGGATTGCGATGCAGGGCCCGGCAGAGAGCGGGAGAAAGAGGGAAGAGACGACGAGGCGGCCGACTATTTTTGAGCGCGGTATAGAATATCCGACGTAAGCTCGCTCGCGCGCGTGCGTGGCTCTTCTACTGATTTATGCTGCTCGGGTACGATCCTGTGTGATTTTTTACGTCCAGTGCGCTTGTAGGTACCAGGGTGGAGAAAAGGGGGCTGGTGAATTGAATTAAGGGGGTTTAGAAGGTAAATTTAGATGGTAGCAAAAGGATTTTAGATATAGAGTATATGTTTGGTTGTGGTATCGGTTATTGGTTTAATTTATACGCGGTATTTCGATAGAACGATTTCAATATATTATTATGAAAAGTTTATATATAAGGTTTTATAGAATATATATATATAGTGAACGATTGACCTACATTTTCTAATAATTGTTTATGTATGTTTCAGGTAGCGGTTAATCACATCAAGACTCCATCATGGCTGACGATGAGGTTAGGTATGTATCGAGAACAAAATTGAATCACCAACATTTTAGTAATAATTTTGAATCTTAAGTTTATCTGAGGATATTTTATCTGTGTATTTAATTAACGATTGCTCCACAGGAATATTCTATTTTAGTTAAGTAAACTGTTGCAGTAACGTGAACTATATTTTCTTGCAGAGTCACATACAAACTCATAAATAAATATATACACAAATCACGTAAAATTCAACTTAAAAATAGATATTTGAAAATTAAATACACGTAGAGAATTACACACTTGCAAAATTTCACTAGCTTCAGTAGAAAATCCAATTAAATTACTCAAATACCAAACGCATGACTAAAACTTAGAAATCAAACGATTCCCTTAATATCTCTTTCTACAAAGTCACTCGGAAAACATCCATACATAAACTAAACATCAGCAATCTCCTACCCGCCCCCTCACAAGAACAAAAATACACAGACTCAAATCGCAAACTCAAACCAACAAGGCAGAGCGTAAGCGTCCTTGCGCAAGCAAACAACTAATTTCGAAACGTCTCGCTTCTTTCATGTTCCACCTTACGCCGTCTCCACTCTTCACGCACACATCTATATGGAACAACTTCAACGTGTCGCACGATGGCAAACAACAACAACGACTCTCTCTCTCTCTCTATCTCGTATACATCATTGCTCCTTGGAAAAATACTCGTTGCGCTCGACTGCAGTATGCAAATCGTTAACAGGTACGGCACATCGCTTCGGCTTCTCACACACGCTTTTCATACTTCGTAACGACACATATATAAACATGTATATATACACATTTATACTAGCTCACATATATACACACAGGTACACACGCTCCATGTAGTCTGGCATTACCCTCTCTCTCTTTCTCTTCTACTTCTTGTATATATAGACATACGTAAGAGTGTATATAGCGGAGGGTCCGCCGCGCGAATTAGAGCGAGAAGCGTGCGCGGATCCCGAAAAGTTCGGCATATATAAACGCTCGCGTGTGCGCGAGTGTCCCGACGATAATGAGGCAGAGAGAGAAAATTACTCATTGGCAGATATATGTGACGACTAGAAGTTTGAGTGGAGTTGAAAAAAAAAAAAAAAAATTTTAACTCTAACAAGTTTGTTCATAACTCGTTAATAGTTTTGCCGAATTAAAGTTCCCAGTAACACCGGGATTTATTCTATTTATACCGAATAATGCAGTAATAATTTATCTCGCTGTCATTTTTTTGGTGTGTGTGTGTGTGTGTGTGTGTATATATATATATATATATATATATATATAAAGTAAAGAATTATGTTTTTCCAAAAAATCAAAAACTTCTTTTCGGCGTCTTATCAGTGACCGCTCGAGACCCCATCGTCGCGTTCCAAGTTCAAATTTAGAACACATTTCTCTCTCTTGCTTCACCAACGGCCACTCGCATACACTTGCGTGTACATATGTATATATATATATATATATATATATATTCGTCAGTATAAAGCCTGCGTGCCTAATATCACATCTATCCCCGAAAATGTTGACGTTACTATACGGGGGGGGGGGGGCAGCAGCAGCATCAGCAACGCGCAGTGTATATAAAGTCATCTCATACGCAGCAGAGAGCAGTAGCAACGACACATCAACGGCATTAGAACACAGCCGCAGTAGTAGTATCGTGTGATGCGTGATACGTGTCTCACAACTACGCGCATTCGCTTGCCTGCGGTAGAAGCATATTACATATAGTATCTTTAGAAAAGAGAGAGAATTGCGTATATACTCACTGATGCCGCGGTGTGGCGACGCTTTAGCGCCGTTCACCCACTTTTATGCTTTTTATAACTATAGCCTCACACGCGTGTAAGAAGAGAGGAGGAGAAGGAGAGTAGTAGAAGATGGGGAGAATCTTTTCTTACACGCGTGTGTGTGTGTGGTGTCATACGGCGACGACTACGACGACGACAACGACGAAAAATGAAATTGGAGCTATACTCGTCGTTGTTAATATCACTAGTTTATATCTAGTTGTTGTATATAATATGTAGATGATACATGCCACTATAGTTTTTATTTTTATTTTTTCTACATACTTTTGTTTTTTTCCTTAAGTTCTTCTTTTTTTTTTTGTTAACCATGTCACCATCTTCGTCCTATCCTCTATAGCTACCTTTTTTTTTTCTTTTATACAGTCTTTTTATGCTTCCATATACCATGTACACAAACTGGTTTAGTACGACTTTCTACACTCTTTGTTATTTTTATGGTTACGAGATGATGTAACGTTATTAAAATACCACCGTGGCCAACAAAGCGTGTATAATTATAATTTTCATGATGATGTTATACGCGAGCTCTGGTACTTATCAAAATTTTCCGTATACTTGATGTGTATAATGACTTGTTTACGAATTTTGTTATAAAACTGAGCGGAAATTTTTAAAAGCTAGGCTATAAAATTAGAATGAATTTCGTTAAAGAATTCATAAAAAGTTTTTGTAGTAGAAACTCGTACTTTTATCAGACTACACAGTATTTTAAGACAAATATTTAATATAAGTACAGATGTAAATAAATATTATATGTAAATATTATAGATGTACTTAATTTTGTAAATATTTATGTTGTAATTAATAATCACTATTACAATGTACACATGCGGTAACACGCGGTTCCCGAAAATCTGCAAAGTACAAAATTTCAAGTCGATACGTAAACTCCATGATTTTCATAAAATTGCAAGATTTTAGCTTATTTAAAATTATTAACGATCATTACAAAGTTACCTAATAAATTTTTCACTTAAATCAGCAACATAAAAATTACTTTCCGACCGTTCGCTCCATCGTGAAAATTTCAGAATGAAAAACTTTAAAAGCCTCCGCGAGCCACTTTCTCACCGTTAAAAATTACTAACATTCGGCATCAATTTCGCCGCTAATGAAAAGCAAACAAAGCGGAAGGAACGCGAATCGCGTATACGATTAAATTTAAATAAATGAAACCGCGTAGCCGGCGGGTGGCATAGAGTAGAATGAAAATCCCACGCCGGTTTTGTCGTCGCGTATAGTAGAGAAAGGGAGGAGGAGGGATTAAGCCTTAAGTCGTTAAAAGTACTTTGCGGGTTACGGGGGTCGCGCGGTGCACTGAAAAACACAAAAAATTACTCAACACTTTCTCTCACTCTCTCACTCTCTCTCTCTCACTCTTTTTCGCTCTCACACCCAACCCGCCCCAGGAACACCAGCGGTAAAGTAGACACTCAACTCTATATCTCTCTCTCTCTCTCTCTCTCTCTCTCTCTTTCGCTCTGTAGTAGTATACACCTGTGATATACGTATCTATGTGTACGTATATATACACACAGACGTGTATATATATAGTTGCATGCGCACTAATCTGCAACTCGCACATTTCCTTCGAAAGAAAAAAAAAAAAAAACTAATGCTAGGGCGTACAAGTGTGCAAGTACGCACGCGTTTGTGTGTGTGTTGTCTGTCTAGCGCTTTTTTTACCCTCTATTCTATTTTTTTTTCTTTCGCTTATCCACGAGTTTACGACGCGCGCGAGGGAAACTCATTTTGTTCGCTTGCGCGTGCAAATTGCAGTCGCAAAATAAATATATTTCGAGGCCTCTGTGTTGGATGTTTTAACGATAAGCGCGTGAATGAAACGATGGGTGCATCACGCACGTGTTGAGTACGAAAGCAGCCAGTATTAGAAGCAGCATTCCCCTTTTGCGAGATGGTGAATTTGAGTTTTATATATATGGCAATGTTCGTTATTTTTGGGATGGATTAGTAGTTTTTTGTAGCTTGCCAGAACTGTTAATTATATGACGGATACTTGCGAATAATTTGGGTATGTCGTTTTGTTGTCGAACTTTTGAATATTTTCCTGGAATGCTTGGATTATGATAGATGGAAGGTTTGGGGAAGAATCACGAGCTTTGTATGTCAAAGGGAAAAAATTTGAAAAAATTCTAATTATAAATAACGAACGTTGTTAAGGGGCTCGAATTCACGCTAATTTTATTTTGCATATTAAAAATGCTTTATCGGCCAGCAGCATGGAAACATATATAATTATAAGCGATATTCCTGTCACACAAATGAAACTTCTCAAAATAATAATAATAATAATGAATGTCGCTTCTGCAAAGTTACGTTTATATAATTTTTTTCTCTTACATATGTGAAATAAGAACGTTGTTTTATTACTTTCATGCTAATATAAATAATTTTATGAAAGAATTGAGAAGCATGACGATATTGTCAATGTTAAATTTTTATTTATTTACATAATTTTTATTATTTTATTTTCAATTTGCAAATATTTTATTTGATGTCTTTTACTTATTATGCGATATGACGTGAAATTTGATTTAAGCTCAAGTGAAATTCGAATGTTAAAAAAATATATGAAATAAATTTTAAATTGGTGTATCTCTGCAATTTCGAATTTCACACACACACACACACACACTAAAAATATATATATATATATATTTTTTCCCAAAACTAATTCGTTTTTGTTTTTCTATTTACAGAGGAAGCGCATCGAGGATGTACGTAAAAGGGGCAGACGACGCTGCTGGATAGACTAATACAAATTTTTACTATTTTTTCCCAACTTTAAATTTCAAACATTTTTTTCGGCAACGAGTTTATTTAAAAATAACATTTTTCCAATTTTTTTTCCGTTGATTTATAATGCCGAAAAAATCTGTACGTTTGTTTGCTTCTTTCATAACATTCTTTTTTACTATTTCTAAAAGAAAAGAAAAAAGCATAATTAAATCCTAATTTTCAAAAGCTTCATTTATCGAGTCGCGACCCGCGTAGTGTGTATATATATATATATATAGCTTTAAATAACCAACCGTATATAAAAGCTCGTTAAAACGAGCTTATTATTCGCGTTTTCGCTCGTCGACGATTTAACATTTTGTAAGCAATAAAACGTTAAAACAAACAAAACCTTTGCCCACTTGCGTAATTTAGGAAAAGAAGAGGAAACAGGCGGAGACCGACAGGAAGAGGGCCGAGGTCCGTGCCCGCCTCGAGGAGGCCAGCAAGGCCAAGAAGGCCAAGAAGGGTTTCATGACCCCTGACCGCAAGAAGAAGCTCAGGGTGAGTGCATAATCTCCACTTCCACGGACGCTTAGCGCCTGAGGTTCCTTTGATCCGCCTCTTCCCGGCTTTTTGAATTGGACTCCTCTCTTTTTTTTTTAAGCGGTTGTTGAGGTTTGCTCGAGATTGCGTTCAACGTAATGGCTTTATAAGAACCAGAGGGTTTTTTTTTTATTCGTTGCAAGGTGTAGAATCGCGTAGTAGTCAAAAGATTTTATCTAAAATCGTGGAAGAACGAAGGTTGGTAAAATTATCAAAATATAAAATATAATAATTATGAGTATATATCGATTATAAATTCAACGATGAAAGTCAAGCAAGGTAAATTAAAATATCCGCAAGGATCTTAATCACAGAGACGAGCTCTTTCTCTCTCTCTCTCTACCGCCTCAACCGCCAGGCTAATTTTCCTCTACCCTTAACCCATGCGCCTTGCATAATCCCGCTAACAACGACAACAACGACGATACGAGCAGCGTCTAATCTCATTTTCCTTTCTACCATGCCACGCACGCGCGCAGCTCTTGTTGCGTAAGAAAGCCGCCGAGGAGTTGAAGAAGGAGCAGGAGAGGAAAGCCGCTGAGAGGAGGCGCATCATCGAGGAGCGCTGCGGGAAACCCAAGAACATCGACGACGCTAACGAAGGTACACACACGCATACACACATACACTGCGAACCTGCGCGTTTATTATAACTCGTCCGTCGCGTGTTCTCGCTATCCTTCTGGCGCTTGTGGGTGTGTGTGTGTATATATATATATATATATATATATATATATATATTATATGAGAGCTCTTTGAAATCACGAGGAGTAAAAGTTGTAGTCTCAAATTAAATGAGGGTGTAGTGTTGTTGTTAAGATTTTTGGAAGATGATGAAGCGCAAGTTTTGCTCCCCTTTGGAGTTGAAATTATGAGTCCAGGTGGTTTCAAAGAGGTTGAGTGTGGTTGGGTAATAAGCACGCGAAGAAGCGGAGAACACGGGTTGGATGAATGTCGCGTGGTCGTTGATTTTCGCGGATTTAATAATATTTAATGATGTTATTTAGGAAAACAAGATATTTATATTTAATGTTTTAGGAACGGAACATATATTTCAAATGTGATCGATTTAGAATTATTAAATTTTAAATATTTGTTAATGAATGGCTTGGTATTGATTTAGAAGTAGCAAAGTTGATAAGATGTGTAAAATAATTTACATAGATCATATTTGATATATTTTTATCACGTTATATTATTAAAAATTGTAGAAAAGTGTGTTCGGATATATAATTACTGCAAAATCTTTGACGGTATTCAACTTGTCCAATTAAAAACTTTGATTGATTCTGATAAAACACTTTTCTACAATATGTTTAAATAGTACTTCTTTTTTAGCTAAATCTTATTTTCAAATATACACAGTCAACATTTTCCTATCCATTCAAAAACAATAAATCGAAGTGTAATATCACTTCATTCGCACATAAAATCTTCTTAGCTCTATACATGCAACATACTCAAGCTGTCATGCTTCTATAAGAAGAATACATCTATGATATATTTATTTTTAAATCACTAATATAACTATATATGATCAAGACTGTCTTTCTATACTGGGGCTTTTACGTTAGCAATAAGTTTTGGTTTGGCTCTGCGGTTGAAAAAAAACTTTTCTGCTTGTCCGTGAGCTTTTTAAAAAAAAACAAAATAGTAACTAGAAAAACAAAAAAAAAAAAAACTTTTCGATGAACGCGCAGAGACGGTCAAGCGGGTGCTGCGCGAGTACCACGATAGGATCGTCAAATTGGAGGACAAAAAATTCGACGTCGAGTATATCGTGAAGAAGAAAGACTTTGAGGTATCGTTTTCTCACTCACGCGCATAAGCTATATTCTGTGCGTTCACGACTTTTTTGTCTCTACTTCTATCTTTCTAAAACAACAACAACAACAACAAAATTCTACCTAATTTTTTTTTATCTCTTTTTTTTCCTCATAATACGTCTAATTTTTTTCTCTCTTTGAACTTTTGTGATATCGAGCGGTGCTCGATCAACAAGGGCGCCGATTAATAAACAATAATAATAATTGCGTTTTCACTTATTTTTCACATCTTTTTTTTTCTTGACAATAATTTTATTTTTTTCTTCGTGTATCAATGTTGCGGACTACACTACGCGCTTATAAAACAACAAGAGCTTTCGCATTGAAGTTCTTAACACACGTGGTTTTCACATTGTCTTTCTTTTCTCTCTTTCTCTCTTTCTTTCTCTCTTCTACAGAGTTGTCTTTATTGTGCTTATTGAGAAGCAATCGATGAACCAGTTTTTATACTTTTAAATTGAATTCGAAAGTTATTATTTAGTTATTGTTAAATAGAAGCTTGCTTCTCAATAGTACAATTTTCTTTGTATAACGTCTTATTACTTTACTCGTTTGTCAGCGGTCTATCGCACTTTTTAACGTATTTTTTTTACTTTCTCGAAGCTCAAAAGATTTGAAAATCGTAAGTAACGGAGAAAAGAAAATAACAAGTAATTTATGTTCTTTTCTCTATTATACGGAAATTTTCAAATCTTCGAAAAAACACGTCTTCTAATAGTCTCATTCTCTCTGTGATCCATCTCTTTTCAGCCTTCTTACTTTATTCGAACCATCGACGCCTATGCCTTAAACCTTTTACAATATAATTTTTTTTTTATATCCTACTGCGCCTTTCTTTATCTCTCTTTCTATCTCTATCTATCTATCTCTTCCTCTTTACAAGGATTTTTTTGGACGTGACATGTGTGAAAGAACGAGCAAAGTATCGTCAGCTCTTTGAATTTGCTGTATTTGTCTTTGTCCTTTTCTTTCATTCTCACTCTCTTTCTCTGCGACTGTATATCTCTATCTCTCACGTATATATCGATAAACACCATCACACCAGCGAAGAAAAACTCCCTACACCTCCAGTATCCACATCCTCACCTCATCAAGAGATATATTCACCGGAAAAAAAAATCAGCGCCGCGGCATATATACATACATGTATATATTCTTTATCGGCTTCTTTAATTAACCTCGCGCCTTTCTCCGAGTGCACGCCAAGTTTAACACAGTTTCGATTTTAAAGCGATTAATCGAGGCCTCTATTCCCCCTTTTCGCCAGTGATTTATGCGCTCGCGGCGAATGAAAGAGAGAACTATATAGTATGCCGCGAGAGCCAATTTACGCGTCGTTTTGATGCTGGTCTAATTTATCACGATTACGATTTTTCGTAATTAGTTATTGTACAGCGGGTTGCTGAGCGAGAAACGATGTTGACGAGAACCGATGGTATATAATGTTTGCCGGAATCGATTATACGATAACGAGCCACCGTGATAACTTCATGCTTATTATGTATTATATGCGGTGTATACATAGGAGCGCGCGCCCGCGCGTTTATCGATGTCGTGATTACTTTGTTCTTCCCCTTGTTACTTACAGCGTGGTTCGAACTATGCGATTAAATTAGTGTTGCGCAAACTTTATTTTTTTAATGAAATTCTTAATTATGGGAATATACGATATTTAATGGTATAATCGTTGTCGGGAAAAGTATATTATTGACCGATAGACTCACAAGCATTTCGCATTTTGGCAGCGACCGTGAAGTCAGTTTGTAACCAGTATCATAAGAGGATCTGCGCCCTCGAGGAGGAGAAGTACGACCTTGAATTCGAAGTGGCAAAAAAGGATTTTGAGGTCATTTACTTTGTCATTAAAGGGCTCTCATTAAAATTGAATTATTTAAATAATCGTTATACGATAGGTAGTGCAATTAATGCCCAGCCGACTTAGAACAAACTTTTATTTTTTTTTTCGTTACGTTATTGTTTATAGTATATTTTATTTTTAAGTTCAACAATTAAGCAGTTTATGTTATGTTACAATGATTATTTTTTCTTTATGTACATATTGTCAACAAGTTTCAACGAAGTCAGAAAATTAGAATTTCAGACATTTATTTCAAATGAACATATTTTTATACTTCTTTGCTTAATTTTTAGAGCAAATTTTAGACTTGGTAAATACAAGATGAAATTTTAACTTTCTCACTTCGACTAATACGTTTTATTTCTCTCAGCGTAGATATGCCGCCCCTCAGTATTTGCAGTATTTTTTCGTAGTGTCGCAGTATATTAGCCGCAGTACATATGGCTCATTCATTATTTACAGTCACAAGCGCCTCTTACACACTATCTCTATCTTTCTATATCTCTCTCTTTCGCTCTCTCTCTCTCTCTCTCTCTCTCTCTCTCTCTCTCTCTCTCTCTCTCTGTCTCTCCACCGTCTCTCTCTGTCTTTTTTTCTGTCTCTGTCTTTCTTACTCTCAATCCACCTTTAGGCGATGACTTCTCTCTCAGACCATAACTCACGCGTATGTGAATTCTGCGCGACAAGCCGAAAATTGGCTCGTTCGATTTTCTCGCATGCACGCGGTAGCAGTTTTCAATCCATCCGATTCTTCGACGTGTTTATAGAAAGAGATTTATTACTCTATGAAAGGGGTTGGTTCATGCGTGGGATTGAAGAATAAGTTGAATAGGATAGAGGTTTCGTGGGTCAAGAAATATAAGTTTATCCCTATAAAAGTTCATTCATATCTTTTCAAGATATTGATAGAATATGCTTTAAATGCTTTTTTTACTCAAATTTACTCACAAATTTGAGATATTTTTTCCACATGAATTTTATTTTTTATACATTCATTGGTAACATGCTATATCAAAAAATTTAATAGAAATATAAATTGATAAACTGTTTAGCAGTTACACATTAACATAAAGAAACTTTTAGAAAACCATAATCTCCACATCTTCAAGCCACGTAATCTTTAAACACTTTAGAAAAACACCACCATGTTTTTTTTTCTTACAACGATTTAACCGCAACTTCTCACCATAACCCTAGACGTTACCGCAGCCACCGCGATAAAAATTCAATTTTCAAAGCAGCTAAAAGTAGTTTACACTTTACTATTTCTTCATTTTCGCCGAAGCGCCACGAGTACACAAAAATAGCGCGCGTTCGCTAAACTTTCACCACCTCCCGAGTTTTCTTCGAGCGCGTACCGTGCGAATCGTCACATATTCATGGACAGATCTCTAGTTTGTTACACGACCACCGCGCGGTTTCCAGCAAAACTTTTTGGCGGAAAAGCCTTACAGCTACTTGCGCGGGAGTAGCGTGTTTGAAATTTACGAGCGTTTTGTTGTGCACATACGAGATGCACAAGTCTTAGTGTAATGTGATTTGGAAACTCGCGGTTCTAGTCTTTCAACGGGATCTTTTTCTCTAGATTTTTCAAAAAGGCTGATTGTAATTTGGCTTTTTCGACTGTAAAGTTTATATATTTTTAAACAAAGTTGCATACTTATATCTCCTTCACATATGTTATCCTTGCAAAAATTGTAATTTTTCTATATACACCGACGAAACTTACCTATACTACCTTTAAATTTACAAAATCATTAAAACTTCTCGATTTCTATTAAAAAATTCAGTGCGAAAATGAACTCCCTTGCGACCGTAACTAGCGCACAATTCAGACGCAGCGCAAAACGCAATAACCTCGCGGCGATTTTCTCATCGGCGTTTAATTAATAATGTTGCTAGCCATAAATACACGCTCGGGATTTTCCGGTGTGCCCCGCGGATATAATTGAGTATTTTGAAAAATCATTGTGACACGTTGCGGCGCGGCATGTTAATCGGTGCGTGCGTACGCGTTGAAATGAAAGCCATTGATTATTTAACGACAGCACGGCGAGAAACATTATTATCGAACTCTGTCGGCTGTATTGAAACGAGACGCGATAAATCATGAGCTGTGCACGCTTGTATACAACAAGTGTGTAAATGAAAAAAAAATTTTATTTTTTGTTCCACGAGCAGAATGTGTGAAGGTAAAAGTTTCGCGCTCGCTTCGGTTGTCGTGGAAAATTTGTAATTCGTATATGACTATGTGAATTATTTTGTTCATCCGGTGTTGAAATTTCTTTAAATACTTAATTACTGCCTTTGAAAGATATGGGAAAATTTAACGCTTAATTTTTTAATTTACCATATGGTTGGTACTAGGAATACTCTATCCACACACTTCTTATATCTTTTGTCATGGATATCAACCTCCACTGTTATTAGATACACCACTAGAGCACACCATCAGATTTAAAAACATCCACAAGATTCGCGACACAATCAGCATGTGACGTAGGCAGAAACGAAAATAAAAAAGATTGAAAGTTGTAACCATTTGTTTCCGCAAGAAAACGAGTCGACTTCCATCAAATTTTTGTTCGTGAATTTTTTATTTTTTTAGCCGAGATGCAGACGATAGTCCAATCCCTTTGGCAAAGAATGTACGATCTCGAGGGTGATAAGTATGACCTTGAGCGGATCAGTAGATTGAAAGATTTTGAGGTAACTAGTCCGTCCTACAAGTGAACGAAAAGTTTACCTCCCCCCACACCCCCCCAGAAAATAAAAAAAATCCCAGATATAAATGGTATCCCCGTCAGACTGTGTCATATATACTACACGCACTTAAACTGTTTTCCCAATGAAAATACGTTAAACTGCTGAATTTGCAAGAGCTGCGCTTACTTTCGTGATTTTTTTT
This sequence comes from Torymus texanus, assembly GCA_036873485.1. Lineage (NCBI taxonomy): Eukaryota > Metazoa > Arthropoda > Insecta > Hymenoptera > Torymidae > Torymus > Torymus texanus. Next base: position 3,923,386 of record JAYJLV010000027.1, on the reverse strand, counting down.
TTGTTTGCAACGATATTGGGGAGTTATGATACTCGAATCCTTGTTGTAAATATAACGAAAGAAATATCTGTTTTTTTTTGTATATTTTTTGTATCTTAACACTTACCTTGTTTTATCATATTCCATGACTGTATTAGATCTCAATACGATTTTATAACTCCCCAAGTATTGTGAAGTTTCGAAAATAATTTGCTTCAAATGATTTAATTCTGAAATCGAGTGACGAACGTTATGAAAAAGTAAGGCAGTTAGCGAACAGTAGTACCCGCAAATTGCACAACTCGCAGAACATTGTACACGCATAAACACGTACACGAGAACACAAACTCCCCATTTATAACCACGGGATTGTCGATTTTGTGATATAAAAAAAAATCAGTTTTTATTTTTTGTCAATCCATTTACGTTTTTATTTTTCTGTCTGTTTCTCACACTATTTTTTCTCTCATCTCTGTCGCTCACTTTAACGATTTTTATGTTTTACTTTTTTTGTTGAACCATTTTTTTGAACCGAGCTCGCCAGTAGTGTATAGTAGCCGTCATATGATCGATGTATAACCCCCCTAGACCCTTTCTTTTGACCAATCCCCACTTGTTCTCTCACTCTCTGTCTCTCTCTAATTTTTTTTTTCGATTTGATTTTTATCTGAAGCTCACTGGTGCACGTGCATTATCTTTTTTTTTCTTTTACTTTTGAAAAGATTCGCAGTCACTAAGCTCCGAGCGCACGAAACAACAACCGATACCCGAACCCCCTTAGCCCGCCCCCTTCTAAACCGCCCAATTACCTCCAAGAGAGAATTTTCAGAGCAGCTCACAATTTTACGTAAACGAAGATACCGAACGAATGTTCATTTTTATTTTTAATATTTAGATTATTTATTATGTAACGATATACGTATAACGAACAAGCACACTTATCGCCAGATTTTTATATAGAAATTTTTTTGCTCATCTTTCATTGTTAATACCGTATACAATTCGATTTTAGTAGCTAAGATTTTTTCTTTAAATATAAATTTTTTTATAGGAATTGGATCCAATGTGCAAGCACTGTAGAATTTTTTTCATAGGCGATAATAGGAAAAAATTTTGTTTTGTCCAATGCCTATAAAAAAAAAGCACAAAGATCAAAGCAATAATTTTTGTATCGATGTTTAAGAAAGACAATTTTTTAAGCGAATTTAGCACGATAAGAACAAATCATTAGTTTGGTCTCTCTCCATATTCTTTGTAGCCGAATTGAAGCGGATGTGCACACAGTATCATGAGCGCGTCTACATTTGTGAGGGTCAGAAGTGGGATTTGGAGCGTGAAGTTCGGAAAAGGGACTACGAGGTATATTATTATTGAATGACAAAACAAATCAACGTGCATTTTGCAACGAAAGAAACAAGCACAAGAGTTAAAAGAGAAAACGGTTTTTTTTTTTGTAATAAAGCAAGTTTTACGAGATTTTTTTGCTCTCTCGCACAGTCAAAACCAAAATTCCCTTTTTCTCTCTCTTTGAAAGCTGCCTACGCGGAGAGAATATGTGCGAGCACTTAACAAGTCCCGAAAGAACTGTGGCAAAACTGAATTTTCAAAAGTTTAACAAAACTACCACTCACAGCCTCTTAATAATCACACATGAACGACAGTATACGACTGCGTCAAAATTTGTATCATATTGTACATATTACGTGTATAGACATTCATCTGAAATTTTTGTCAGCGAACTGCTTATGTCATGATTTTTTTCATTGTACGTATTCACTCAAACACACGCGACTCAGTTACTGTTCGATCATTGTATCATCTCAGATTCTCTCCGTGTACATACAAAAATTCAAAATAATATTGCAACAGCAAGTCAAACATACCAGGAGAGATCACGAGCTACTTTCTCTCCCTTCCAGTTTCATACACTTTTTTTACCATATTAACTTTATACTTGGATCAAAAGTACAACAAGTTGAATTTTAATAACTTCGGTTGTACTCTTGACAAACTGTTGGTTGAAACTTACCATAATGTTACTTTAAGATCGGAAGAACCGAAAATCATGTGAATTGTGAATGAAAAAAGTCATATATTTTTAAAAGATTGATGAAAAGCAGCGAGAAAGAATCGTATTTATTGATAAGCATATAAAAAAAGAAACTGAAGGATATATTCAAGAAATGCGCTATAAACTTGGTCAGTCCTGCTACCGACGAATATCATTTTTGTAAAAATATTTTTATCGAATTGACGAGGAATCCACGCGACTACAATACTCACTACGATATTTTTGTTACGAATTATATGAAGTGCCGTTACTTTTGTTTTTCAAGCTGTGACTTTTAATGCTCCAGTCAATATACATATCTTTTTATTTGCCTTTTTTATACTTTTTCAGTTTTTTAATCTATCTCTCTTATTCTCTTTTCTTTTACACTTTTAATTTTACTTTTACAATTCGCTCGTATTTTACTTATCTTTTTATTTTTACGTTTTTTCCACCACTTCTTTTTTCTTTTGGTATGGTTCTATTTTTTTGTATCGCAGCACGGCATTGTTTCATTCAGCTTTTTACTAACTTAATTAGGAAACAACAAGGTACCAGGGATGAAAAAAATCGTGCTGGTATCTGTCCTTCTTTAGTCAGGGCTGGGCAAGCTTATAGTTTATATTCTCGTGCTTTCAGTAGTAGCGAAAGCAAAAACAATAATTTTTCGCTTATTTTCATAAGAGCAGATACAAATTTAAAGTTTTTAATATGAATAAAATTTTTTTATATTTCTTAAAACATTTTTACAATATCAATATTTCTTAAATATTTGAAATTACAACACTCGAAGCACTAAAAATAATCATAAAATTATTTTTCTGCTTTTGAAATTTAAGCGAAAAGAAAAGAAACATTAATCAATTTTTACGTATTCTTAATCGCGCTTATACTTAATTTTTTCCTTATTTATGACCTATTTCACCAAAGAAAAAATATTTTCGGTTGCGAGGATCAAATATTACAATCAAGTGCAATGTGTGTACGTGGTGCAAAATCGCAAGAAATATAAAACTTTTAGTTGATCCTTTTCAATACAAATAGTAAATGTTATGACTATTTAAAAATATAATATAATTTTGCTTTAGCGCGTTAGCTAACATTTGCATGGCTTTTATTTACATAACGCTTACAGAGCACAGTAAATATTTGAATGACATAAATATAGTTTAAAGTAAAAGCAAAAAACGTTTATACTGATATGAATATAAAAATGATAAATTTTCTTAAAATGATAAGAATATGCTTATTTAATTGCACTTTAACTACTTGCATGGCAAAAAAATAAAGGTTTGTCGGCACAGAAATCGACAGCGTTCGAATGCGCTTACATCGGTTGGAATGGAAGTACAACGCAGAAGATATTTAAGTATGGCACTTCATATATTCGTCGCTAAGGAAGGACCAACAATCTCTAATAAATTAAGTGAAGAAACTATATATCGTATGGTAATGAATGCAAAATAATGTTGAAAATTAATATATGTAGTATAGATTATTATTATTATTAGTAATTAGTAATTATTATTCACAGTAATTTTTCATCATAATAAGAAATTTAGAATACAAGTTTCATCTGGAGATAATTGATATGACACGCGAAAAATGCACTTAAGGCTCTCACAAAAATGGACGCATGTGTTCATCGTGTAAACCTATCTAAGAAATAACGCAATAAGAAGTGCCATGCTGTGAAATTCTCTATTATCCGAACTCTCCAGGCGCGCCTGGCTCACACAAATAAAGATGCGAACTAAATAATTAAACTACTGTAAAATTCAAGGCAAACTTTACAAGAATTAAAAATTTTTCAATTTATAATTTGTCTTTAAGTGTTCTATATTGGCAAATCTATTAAATAAATTTGTGTTTTGAGTTTTACAATAGTACGGAATGTGCAAGCCAACGCAAAGCAAGCATTAAAATGCAAAAGTTTTTCTGTTGAAGTTTTTGAACGAAAATATTAAAAGTGGAAAGTGTAAGGAAAAATCATCGTAACCGATGACACAGTGCCTTGAAAATTTGGAAAATTGTTAATTTTCAAAGTCGATTTTGCACCGATCCGCACGCCGATTGTAAATGTGTTTTCGTGTTGATTAACCGGTCTGACATAAAAACAGTAGTCAAATCCTTTTCAAATTCAAGCGAGTTGTAAAAAACCTAAATTGAATTGAAATAATCCTCATAAACATCTAAATTGTAAATTTGTCGCAAAACTCGCTGATGAAATGGATGAAGAACACGTTTTCATTTTTTGATTAGTCTTCAGATAATTTATCTTATTATGACTAAATTTCATATGAACTTGACGTAGTCAAAAGTGTCATTTCTTTTCAAATAAAGTCGGAAAAAGAGATGTTCTGACAGAGGATTGTGCAGTACCCTCGGCAAAATTCAACACACCAGACACGCAGAAAACAAATGATCGGAGAGGCGTCAAAAAATGAAAGCGCGTCCACATAGTGATATGCAACCCCAAAAGGAATTCAGAGCTGATCACGACCAGCTGGTTTGACCTCACACACTCTCTTTTTTTTTCTCTTTCGACTGACCAAGCAACCCCGGACCATCATTCACCCCCACGCACTCTCCCCCCACCCCTGCCCTCTACGTCGTTACCAGTGACGTTTCGATTTACCCCTGGGTGTGTGGATGCCCCCCACTGCATTTGATCTCTTCCTCCGCCCCTATACATCTACAAAAAGATATTAATATTCGACAGTGTGGAATCGATTATCTCGTCGCACTGACACACGTCTGGCTGGATGTCAGTTACTTTTTTCGGCATTCGGTATATGAAAAAAATAGAAGATGATGCATTAATTTTGTTGTAAAGGATGAACGGATAATCGATTCCACGCTGACTCTTAATTAAAGTTTGTCACACCCTCGCCCTCGAGCCTTGACCCATTTTTTAGCGATGAATCATTATCACCTATTCTGTGTCTCTATTGAACATAGAAATTTTTCTGGGTTCCCTCCTTTTCTATATACATCATACCTTTTCTCATGTTTACTTTAAGCTCGTTGATTCGTTTGGCAGATAAAAAACGCCGAATTACGGGACATTTTTCCATTAGTTTGTGTATGTCATTCAAATCTAGAGGATAAAACAATGCAAAATTTCTGATCCCTTTTTGTTTACAATTTTTTTGTCCTTACAAATTGTATCCTAGATCATATTTGTGTAGAAAAATCTGTATACTTAGATGACCAATGAAGCAGTGATGTACATCTGCTGTAATGTTCACAAGTGAATTGATAAAGCCAAAAATAAGATGAGTGGCCGATTTACAGTAGATTTTGATACGTGTACAACTTTTTGTATTTACATCGTTTATGTTGTAACTAGGTCTATTGTTTCACCGTCTTATACTATATGAATTCTATATGTTACGAATCCTTCATCCTCGTCACCTACTCCTACCGTCATTGTCCATAAATAAACATCATACTATCCTCATCTTCATTACTAAATCATTATTGTATATCCAAAACTCTCGAAAAAAGTATTTCGAGCGCTTGTTTTTAACTCTCACGTGCAGTAGATATATGCTTCTTGAGCTTTCTCGACTTTATGATACTAATATATGGTTTGACGTTTCCTTTGTTCTACTAATGTTTTTAACTGTTAAATAAACTAAAAAAAATATTCTTCAAAATCACGCTATTGGCTTTTGCATAGATATAGAATAAAAAATGATCCTGCTGAATTTTTATTTTTTTTTTTTCAATTTTTTTATATTCTTGTTGTTGCATTTGTAAATAAACACATTCCTACTCAAATATAACTGTAGTAAATGTAAATTGTAAATTTTGAAATATCTAATTTAATGTTTATGTTCCAATATAAATGTTAAAAGAACTGTGAAACCTTGCAATGTTCCATTCAGCTTAGAAAAGTTATAGATTGCTTCGCTGGCAAGTATAAGAAAACACTGAACTTCAATAATATGTTTCTTCATTCGTGCAGATTGCGGACTTAAACAGCCAAGTCAACGACCTCCGAGGCAAATTGTGAGTAATATTTTTCTAAAATAATAGTATTTTTGCGATTATATCATTCAATTGATAATTATTATCACCAAATTAATAATGTAATGAAATGTAAATGAAACCGCAAATTATAGAATTTAATAATTCTAGTTCTCCACGTATTAGCTTTTCAATTTTTCCACTTCTCAAAAGTATATAATTTATCACGGTTGTAAAACAAACGTTGAATAGTGCCGTCTATATCAATTAAACAGCCCCTTGCATTATCTGTGTAAAGTAACTGCGTAATATGTAAAATCAAGGAGGGCGCACCTTTGACGATAAAACAATTCTTTATTAGAAACGCATGGACGAATAAATCGAGAGAATCTTGCACCAAAGTTTGTTCACCCTCTTAATTAAGCGAAAATTTTGTCCGACTGCTGGAGAAAAAGGATAATTGCTCATGCTCGGGTCTTCTTACCTTTTTGCAGCATGAAGCCAACACTGAAGAAGGTCTCGAAGTATGAGAACAAGTTCGCCAAGCTGCAGAAGAAGGCGGCCGAGTTCAACTTCCGTAACCAGCTGAAGCAGGTCAAGAAGAAGGAGTTCACCCTCGAGGAGGAGGACAAGGAGGTAAGGATGAGACTATCACGCTGATTTTCGACCGGTATCGCGAAATAGATGGAGTATTATATCTTTTTTCCATCTTTTGTTTCCGTCTTTCGTTTCTCCTTCAAGTTTTCCGTCAGGTCGGTAAATGGCGAAATTACATTGAAAGGGGATATTGATTGCATTTTTATTTTTTATTTTCACGGAATGATACAATAAGTATTTCTAATTCATTTTTTGCACCCTCAAAAAGTAAGAGTAATTATTATTTTTTAACAAGATGATAACATGATGTGAAAATGTCAATTTTACGACATTTCAACTCTCTACGTAAAACAAATTATTTTTTATTATAGCCTCATGCCAAATATTAAATTATATGTTTTTATGTCAATAATTTTTCAAGATATAGAACCAATCCTAATACATATTTTTATGTTACCTCTTACATCTAAATTTTTTAATGTTTAGTTTAGTAATGATAATATTTTTGGTCCCAAAGGTTTTTATTACTCAATGTTGGTACTTCAGTGTTGTACTAGCCTTTTTAAAAAATCTCAATAGTAGAGTCAAAAGGCAAAATCAAATTGTTATATCATTAAAAAATAAAGAAAGTAATACATAAGGTATATCAAAATAGTTTATCACTAAATTATAGAGTTACATTTATTGCTGAAAAAATATTTTTAAAGTAAACTATTGAATACAAAATTTTGTTAAGAACTTTTCTTAGCTTCAAGGTTGAAAGTGAGATTTTTAATAAGGCTATCTCCTATATAAAAGAAACCAAGTAGTATAGTCTTTAGTTGACTAGGCAATGTGTTGTTCTCCACAGCCCAAGAAGTCCGAGAAGGCAGAATGGCAGACGAAGAAGTAGAATACGAACAAAACAGCCTCAGAAATTATGCAATAATTAATAACTTTAAAAAAACACAAAAATAGAGAAAATAAAGACCGAGTCGAGTGATTTTATGTAACATCGTCGACGAACACACATACACTCACTCATACAATGCACCTCGGACTTACGTTCAGTAAATCGCACGTCAAGCCATATAATACATTTTTGTTACTTTTTTCCACCGGCACCGCGTGTTGGCCAACACAACTTACACACATCTAAACGTCACCGCGACATTTTTAAGTGTTTCGAGTAATTAAAATAAAAAAGTATATTTAATCATTCATACCTTTAATGTTTCTTGCGACGTATCTTTCTTATATGGCGCTGTATCGCCAATAAACATAACTTTTGCTAAAAGTTACGCGTTGACTTATGAGCTTTTAAGAAAGAAGAAATTCAATAAACGTTAATTAAATGCAGTCGGATTTATTTACTTGTGAATTTTTGAATACCCGATTTTAGAAGAAAAGTAGTAAAAGTAGAACAGCTACACTTTTTTGTTTGATTTTTGTCGACGGTCACAGGAAAATATTTTACACATATTTTTTATCGATTAAAACATTTTTTAAGGAATTTTTTCGTGACCTTCGTTTACATGCCAATCTGCCAGGATTTTTCAAAAGGATTTTTTACATTTTTTGATAAATACTTTTTTGTGATATCATTTTTTGTCGCCTTTTTTGTGTCGTCCAGCTTGTTTTTCCGATATTTTCGTAATCGGACTGACAACAACGGTTTTTTTCAGCGAAAAATAAACGTTTCGCTGTTCTTATTTTTTCTATAGAAGAATTGATGTCGTGATTGCTTTTTCGGTGTTTTCCAATTCTGTTTTTACCTTTAATTGTAACCATTCATTCTTTCTTTTCTGTAATAATTTCTTTATTTCTATAATTTATTTCTTTTTCTTCGATATCTAACATTTCGTGTAACGCGAAAAACTATTCTCTTTTCTAATAATAAAAATAATAATGATAATAAAAAAAGTCTTCTTATCTTGATTTATCGAGATCGAGATATATTCTGAAAGTACAAAAGTCATCTTGGAAAGGTGAGATTCACTCTGCAGTGCATTGAGAACGCGCTCCGTATTACAAAATAATCGCAGAAGCGCTTAGCTCGCTCGCTTCACTTTAATGCATTTCTATACTTTATTTTTTCTTTCTTTTTCTCTCTTCAAAATATTTCTATTAGGATTTCATTATTACCGTCTCTTACTTTTCTATTCTTTTATTTTATCGTCTATTTTCGGCCGATTTTTGCTGTATCTTTGTCTCTCTTTTTTGCGTGTGTGCAATTTCGACGCCAAAAATGAGAATAAAAGAACATACAGAGTACATACAATAATTGCACAGAGCTATGTCGTGGTTGGATTAAGTTAAAAAGAGTCTACGTACGCGCTCAAACACAAACTTTATACTCGGAATTTTTTTCCAACGCAGCTCTACTTCCAGTTTATCACACGTTTATTCGGCTGCCAAGCTTCCCAGCTGTATGTGTAGAAATTTCTGTCTCCTGCATATAAATACATTTTGGGTTGTTTTTTTCTAAAATAATAATTAGAGATTTTCACTTGTTTAAAAGAAAATTTGTAGAAAAACCTGTTTTTTAATAAATCTTCCACGAACGTTATTAAAATAAGAAAAATTCACTAAAAGAATGTTTAGACAAAAGTAACGTTACAAAAATATAATTAAAATATTATTTCATTTTTTTAAACTTATCAAATACATTTCATCTTATTTACAAGCAAACCTAATAAAAGTGTATTCATAAACAATGTTAGTTAATGTTGCAAATACTTTGCTGAAAAAGAAATTGTAAAATAAAATTGTTCTTGTCTTGTCTTACGTTGACTAATATTGCTTAATGTTTGCAGAATGCGTCGAAAGATAAGGTAAAAACCAAGAAAAGAAAATTTTTAGATCAGAAAAAAGTCGGCTAGCTATATCAGATGATTAGGCGCGAATGTACGCTTTTTAAAGCTTTAATGCCTCTTATAATGCAGCTTTGTGTCTGTCTTCCGTTTTAATAATTAGCTTCAGTTTTAGTACGTAGATAGACTGTACGCTTTTTATTTTTAAATATAAATTTCCAATTCTTTTTCTTTTATTTCCTACCTTTTGCTCAATAGTTTTTTTAGAGCTGTCTGTATATATTTCTATTCGTTTCGTCTATACTAACAATGGAACTCCCGAATCACAAAATCAATAAATCAGATACCGAATTGGCGGCCACTTTAGGAACTAAATTGAAATTGTTATTTATCGAGGCAACGGCGTTTTCCAATATTTGCGAATTCACTCGAACGCTTTATTTCGTTGAAATAAAACGTTCTATTTGAATCGTTCATACCTTCATATCCTTGTGGTTTTTATTTGCATCTTAACATAAAAATGCCTTTAAAAAGAAAAAAAAACATAATTAAAAATAGAATTATAATATGTATCTGAACGCCACGTATGCGTGAAACTAATACTCTCTTGTATTGTATTTGCAGAAGAAGCCCGAGTGGTCGAAGAAGGGCGAAGAGAAGAAGGTAAAGGAGGAGGAGGCGGTGGTTGAGGCATGAGAACCTTACCACCAAAAACAATATATACCTTCACCACCACAGACACAGAAACCGTTCCATCCAATATATAACCGAAACTCGACGCCTGGAGTGACAGTCACTTCTTTTATTACTGCACGAACTTAACCTTCTGCAACAACCCCTAATATCCGAGGCGATCGCCACTTGTAAAAAATAACTTATTTTCCCTTAACGGAACGAATTATTTATTATCTGTGTTTCATCCCCTCCTGTTTCCGTAAAACCCTTTCAATTCCCTCTCTTCGATTTTTGCATCCTTGGATCGTTTTTTAAAAGAGATTTTTGTTATGCCCCTTTCCATCCTTGTTTCGTCAGTCGAATGACGAACGTTTCTTTTTTTATCAATGTTTCCAAGAAATAAAAAGTTACACCACCGAGGCCTTTGTTGTAATAATTAATAATCAAGAGAATGAAAAATAATAACATGTCGATTTTCGGTTTTGAATTCCACAAGTATGCCTCAAGAATGCATCAGAGGGAATGATATTTAAGTTCTACTGTAATTATAAACAAAAATATTTAATTAATAATGAACAATAATTTGTGTAAATGTTGTAATATCCTTCAGTGTTTTTATTACTACCCTCTAATCCTGCACTATACCTGTTGTTTCCCTTACTATTAATTATGAAATAAATCTCGTCAATAAAACTTGTTCTTCCCGATTCTTTTTTGTGAATTTAATACAATTTTTTAGTTTATAAGTGTAATGAATGAACAAATATATTCATAGATAAAACAGCTAACAAAGATTAAATTAAAACTGGCTGAAAGGTTTACGATATTGAACAGTCGGTTTAATTAAAGGTTCATTATTATATTTCAGTAAGGTATTCAGTTAATTAATACAGTTACCTAGAGCCTATATGTATAGATTATAGCTAAAGTAAAAAAAGGATTATTTAAAATTTAATAAAAGCTATCCATCCGTTTCGTAGTTGTATCGAAACATCAGTATAAACCATTGATATTTGATTAACGAGCGCGTTAGTAAGAGTCTTTGTTGAATAAATATTTTATCTTAATACTCTTTTTAATACTGAAATATTTCTACTTTATAAAAATAATGAAAAGTGTAAACCATAGTTGAAATTGATAATTATAAACACATAACTATCTATAAGTACAACACAATCAATTTGAAGTTATCTAATATAAATTAGAAAGTATAAATTTAAAAAAAAAATCAGACAGTGATTTCTTTAAAAGAATATTTCTTGATAGGTATTTTAGTTAATAATAAAGTTTATTTTTAGCGTTTTTATTAGTATTGGCAAGTTAAATTCTTCACATGATTGAAGGAAAGATAAATTACGATAGCAAAATAATAGTGTGGAATAATATACAATGATATAAGAATACTTTGTTCACAGATCAGAAATTACTCTGAATTGAAATTTTTATTAGGTACACTCCCTAGCAGACATTTCTTTATCGATAGAGAGCAGAAGATTTATTTTAATTTTTCTCCATGGAGCGGATGAATATAACTGGAATAATCGCCTCGCGGATGATCAAACATTATTATCAGCTTTCGCCGATTGTTAGTGAAAGAAGCGATATCTTGACTAAAAACTATTTTTCGTTTCCACGCGTACTCGCTTATTTATTTAAAATATAGTAATTTATACAGATATAATATAGTAATCTTATTTTTCTATTATTTTTACAATAAGTGTAAAGTATTAAAGAAGTATTCATTCGTTTAAGTTAATAGATTTTCGTTTAACTTTCTATTTCATTCGAAAACTCGTAAATTTATACTTTGTCAAGAAATAAGTAGTTTTAGAACGTTGTAAAAAAGTTTCCTCAAATAATCTCTGCCATAAAATTCTCTTAAAAATTGAACAGGTTATAAAATCTCAATTCTACCGCTGCCAATGAAATCGATACAACCAAACGTAGCGCGAAAAACTTCATTCGCATTAACGGTCACAGCGCGCAGGCAGACTTTCACAACGCGACAACAAAAATCCATCGAGTAAGAACGATCGGCTATTCACAAAGGGACATACACACTCTCACACATACATTCACAATGTCACCCAATCTTCGTTTTCTGCAGCACCTATATATATATATATATATATATATATATATACACACACACACACGTACGCAGTTACCGAAAATTCATTTAATTGCTCGCGGGAAATCTCCGCGCGCGTCTCCGGTGCTCGCTTATACGCCGCCCTCGTCAGCTAACGAGTTTTCGCTTTGATAACGATTCTCTCGCCTATCGCATTCCGCTTGATTACAGCGCGCTCGCGACGATTTTGCGCCGGTGGAAAACAGCCGGCCCGCCGATTAAACGGGACGAAGTCACATGGAGTAGTGCTCGCCAGCTCGGCAATGTTCCGAACGACTATTATTTCGGGCACGGAAGGCGTATACGTGTGTGTGTGTGTGTGTGTGTGTGTTACCTCGTGTATGGCCATACCTATAACATGTAGGAGAGACGCAAAAATGCCTCCGCTGTGCGGCACGATGGCGCGCGAGTAGATGAGGTATCTAAATTTCGTCGTTCGGATGAATTTCCGTGCGGCGTGCGCTAAAGCGCGATTCTGGAATGAAGTTCGTTAAGGGGCGAATTGAATTCGTTAAATTTAAGTAGGATGTAAAGGCCGATGAGGATTGGAGATTATTTTAAGGGGACTTTTTTTATTCGTTCGTTAGATACTCGAATGGAGAGTTTATGTCAAAGGTAACCGGGAAGGTAGTTGTAAATGTTAATTATAATTATAAACATCTATACAAGATATAGTTTGATGGAAAAAATTAATTATAAATTTTAATTTTTTAGTGTATAGAATATATTATAATAAATAAGCCTCATAATTTTACACAAACAGTAACCGTGCACATAATCCTCTGATAAATATCAAATTTCGTACATAAACCGCGGACCGTCTGAACTGCAACGGGGTTCTCCTGTTTTCAAGTATAGAATTACATTGATCTGCGGTAAGATTGATTTTTCCAATCTTAAAATAGGCTTAAAATGAATAAATAGCATTGTGATAAAATTATCCATGAGTCACGTCGTACCAAGGATATCGTAATGGTTTAATATATTGATAAAAGTACATTATACATTTTGGAAAGTTGTAAATAATTATTTTGAATTTTCTTTTAATGATGAAAATTTCAAAAGGTTTGTTAAAATGTATTTGGAGGCGGAGATAAAACAATAACTGAATAAAAACTAAAAATCTTGAAGAAATTCGTTGCAATAAGTTTGCAAACGATAATAAGTTTAAATATAAATGAATGCTGAAGAAAGATACATTATAAAAGATATAAATTAAGTAAATTATTGATGCTACAAATAATCGGTATGTTGAAAATAATATTTTATTTCACCGCTTTTGCTACATATCAGCAGTAATTAGTCTAAATCCACATCATTAATTAATATTTAAACATAATGCTTTTTTATGCAGTCATCGCACAATAATTTGCACTTTTGATTAATAATAATCGTAGTTTTCATTTCAATACGCTCATGTACAATTCATGCGCAATCATCTTTATAAGTATGAAAAACGTAATATAGCAATCATAGATACAAGTACAAGTAAATCAATTTATAGGCTGTAACATTAGTAACATAGATTCTTGAATGTAAAATTATTTTGAAATGTAACACAAAGGGCCATTCATTAATTAATGCTTTAATTAACAAACTAGACATTTTACATGGCTTTGGCTTTATTAATAAATAACCCAATACATTTAACAATGAAAATTAACTTTTACTTTCACTGAGGAGCCGGCGGAGAGCGAAACCACATCAGAAGCTACGTCCACAGAACCAACACCATCACCTGTTCCACCCATAGAAACACCAGAACCACCACCTGAACCAGAACCTGTTGGTAATATATCAATATTTTTTAATAGATAAATCACATAAACTATTAATTACAAGATTATTAATGCTTACGATTTTTCAAAAGTACCAGAACCAGAACCTGAACCAGAACCCGAACCAGAACCACCAAAAGGTACATACGACTTGACTTCAGTTCTTACGATGGCTTAGTGAGATATATATGTTTATATGTTTGTTTCAAAGTACCGTGAGAAAATGCTTTGGTAGAGTACGAGACGTCACTGTTTTATATGTTGTACGTGTGTCATTTAATGTGTTTTTATTTTTACTTTTATACATTTATTAAGTTGTTTATAATTTTTCATCAGATACTTTTTTGTATACTTTTTTATGTTTTTACATTTGTAATTTTTTTTTGTCAGAACCTTCGTTTAACTTTGACCAGTGCGAACTTGAAAAAATGTTGAAACTGTTTATGGAAATAAAAATTTATATTACTATTTATTAATAAATGTTTACCATTGCCTTATTAATCCTGTGTAACAAAATTATGAATTTTGTGACTCCGAATATTAATCATCCTATGTTATAATGTATCAGTAATTGTTCCTGATATTAATCATTTTCAAAGTCTTAAAAAAAGTACGATTTCCAGCTAACTCATAATAATGGGTTGCTAAATACATATAAGAATGTAACCTTTTAAAAATGTTTGCTGTGAAAGATAGTCAAGATTAAAAAATTTTATGTGTTAATAAAATTCAAAAAGTAAAGTCGTTTTTGATATCAATATCATTTTTATATTTACAAATCACTTCATTTAAATAAGTTATAGAAGACAGAACCTACTACATTTTATGAACTATATATAATAGCAAAGTTACCCTGTGAACTTAGAGCAATCAGACTGGTTTAAAATTAAGCTCTCTTAGCCCTTTTGTGCTATAAAAATCTTCATCAAGACCAATTTAAACATAAAGAATCTATCGGTCATCAACCTCAAGCTCAAAGGCCAGCATCAAAAGTTTAACTTTTTTTATTTACCCCCCATCACTAGTTCTCCCCACCGCTCTGCACTTGCTAATTACAGTATCGTTACGTCATTGTCATTGCACAATTTGATTTGCTTGGGCTACGTGCGCTGACGCTCATTCTCGTTCGAAAGGCCCGACCGAAAGGGTGTAGTATAAGAGGAGCTCTTGATCAATTTTAATTGTGGATCGTTATCGCTACAGGCGAATTCGGAGCAGGATGACTATCACGCTGCCCCCACCCGAAGAGGATGACCGTAAGTTTCTGAAAATGAGAATAAAGTAACTTTTTAGGACGCGAAGAAGTTGAAGTACTTCAATGGAATTAATAGAATATTAAATATTGAGAACGTTTTATTCGAAATCAACTTTATTTCAACATGATATTTAAAACTAGTTCGAATCTTATGTAAGCCATCAGATTTTTCCTGTATTGAAATTATATTTACATTTATATTATTAAAGCTATGGTTAATACACAGGTAAAAAGAAAAAAAGTTTTAAATCGAAGGACTAGATTACCGCACCTTTTCGGATTGCAGTCTTTTAAAAACGAATCCTGGGTCGGAACCGTTCCATCCTATCACCATTTTGAGATATCTAAAGTCATAGATTTTTTGAATATTTCTAAGAAAAAAAATCAACATTTTTTATCACATTATCAAATTATTACTTTTTACACCTACTTTGAATCATCCTTATGCTTATTTTTCCAAATTATAACTGTATAAACTTTCAAACAGTTTTGGAAAAAACGAATCAACACCAATATGAAAAATGATAATCAGTACTATCTTATTTTGTGAACAACATTGATAAAAAATTTAACTTTGTTTTTTAAAGTATTTTAAAATTCTATGATTTCTAGATATCTCAAAATAATGAGTTGATGAAACACCGGATTTATGTTTAAAGGATGAAAAGTCTTAAGGGCATGACGGTATATTCATTCGAATCAACTACTTTGTTTCTTTTTGTGTTTGTGTTTTTGTAACATTTTGAATTTTCTTAACCATTTTTAATAATAACCTTCAAATTTATTTTTAATATTATAAACGTTTACTGGCCCTGTAGTATATGGTGATTAATTGTAATACATGTCTTTATGTTTTATGAAACCCTTACAATGAGTTCTTGTAACCGGAATCCTGTTCAGGCAAACTGAATTGCCTAAAATCAACTATTATTTTATAACGTGTAAATAATTACAAAATAGTTTATAGAACAATTAAATATATAATTCGCATTATATTTTACATTTTCAGAACCACCACCACCAAATCCACTAAATGTAATAAACCTGCTTCTATCAAAGCTAAAGGCTATGGAAACAACAGATTCATCAACGGAAATATCGGAAGTGGATGTAGAACTTTGTAATAAGCTCTTCTACATGTTGAATCCAGGTAAAAAAATACAATATTCCTTTAAATATGTTCTTCTATCTCCACTGGCAAATACCTGTATAAAATTCAATTCAAAGTTTTATTATTTTCATTTTAAGTTAAAGGAAATTAGTTTTTAATATCTGTAGTAGACAAAAAAATCTCCTTTGGAAACATACTTTTGATCTTTCATGTAGGTATCATTCTAACTCATCTAATCGAATTCGTTTAGCATTTCTTGTTTTGGAGCCAATAAACAACATAAGCTTCGCTATTTTTATATCTATACGGATCTTTAGCTTGTGACTTCCTGCATTCCTTAAGGGATGATCATTGCGATGGGCATTACTAACATTCGTAACTACATTCTAGCATCCATAGAGCTATTTTTATGCATACAAATGCCTGCGATAGTTTTGTTTTCAATCTTCTGACAGCGTTGCATCATAAATTGGCAGCATTGAATATTTGTGAATGTTTAATCTTGACGGGGAATTTCTATGCTGAAGCCAATATGTTAAAGGAATGTTAATATAACTTTTGGATAGTGCGTTTACATCTTAATATGCTTACAAAATTTTTTTATACTTTCACTATATAATCAAACTAGGTCAAAAGGACCAAAAGAGCCATATGGTAGTTTGGCATTGAATCAAATAATAATATAACATAAATTTATTTGTTTTATACACATTGAGAATAAATTCAGTTACTAATCTAGTAATTGCTAGAATATTTATAATCTGTATTGTTTTTTTAGAACTTTCATAACTTCAAGTATAAGATATATAAATATATCTCAAAGATAGTTCTTATCTATAATTTATAATAATATTTTTTATGGAAATGAATTTCCTCATAAGATTTTAATGAATCAATTGTAAAGTCTGTCAATAAGTATTAGTGTGTATTATAGCCTTCGCTATATTTATATCAATTGAAAATGCAGGAACAAAAGGAACATAAGTTCTGATAGGTGTGTTCTTTTTCATAATCAACATTCTTCTTTATTCTACTTTTATTCTTCTAATTTGAAATTTTGAATTAAATTCATCTTTTAAATATTGCTTTTTCTCCAAACAAAAAAAAGCACTATTTCGCATACGCCAAGTGAAAATAAAAAAATTTTCTTTTTCAAAATGATCGCAAAATCTAAGTATATTAAAATTCCCATCCACAGCGGCAGCTCCACCAGAGGCAGCGCCACCAGCAGAGGGCGAGGCAGCGCCCACGGAAGGAGCCCCTGCTGAGGGAGCACCTGCAGAGGGAGCACCAGCTGAGGGAGCACCAGCTGAAGGAGCACCAGCCGAGGGAGCACCAGCTGAGGGAGCTGCACCAGCCGAGGGAGCACCAGCGGAAGCAGCACCGGCGACTGACGCACCACCGGCAGAGGCGCCACCAGCAGAAGCACCTCCAGCGGAGGCTGCACCGCCAGTCGAAGGTGAAGAAATGGATATAAAAAATTTTATCTTAAAAAATTTATATTTCTTCTTTACGCAGATATTCAATTTGCGTTTTTCATTTTCATTTTTTACTTTTTTTGTACGTTCATGAAATATTGTAGACTAAAAGTAAAGTAGGAAATTTAGTTTCCCATTTTTTTTCTATTTTATTAAATAGCATAAACAATAAAAAAAAAATTTATGGTAATTTTACGACTTGATTTTCTACAATAAATATAAATTATTATATAAGTTTAATTTATAGCAAATCATATAAATCAATAATAATAATAATTTAGTAACAATTCGTTATAACATTATTGTAAATAATAAATCCTCATAAATCCATACAACCGTATAATTACATCAGGCGTATGCTTCTGCGTTGGGTGTCGAACCGACATTTTCGGCTTTACCTTGCACGCCGCGGTTTACGGGCGATTTCGCGCAATCATTTCCGGCCGGCTTCGCGAATCCACGCGCGGAAAAGATATACCCATATAACCAGGTCGGTGCACCACAACACGACGGCGACGCCTCGACGAAATTTGTAATTCCGATCGCGCGATCCATTACGCGCGCGCCCGCACACTCGGTCTCTCTGTGCACGTTAAAAATACAACGGTACACGAATGTCGAATATGCGCGTGTTTTATCGATGCATAGAGGTCGAGGGTTCGAGTCGCGATTTTTCGTTCGTGCATTCGGAATTTTTTTTTCGGGGGTATAATGGGCGCGTAGGTTGTGATTGCTAGAGAGTCATTATTTCAACGATGCGGGTTATGTTGTTTTTTTGAAATTTTGGAAATGAGATTGGTTTTAATATGTGTAACAGTTACTAGAAATATTTAATTAAAGTACCTTCATTCAATGTATTTTAATTTCACCTCGAAAATATCATATTTAAACGAAATTAACAAAGATTTGTTATGTTAATCCGAACAAGTGATGACATAACAAATGACACATCTATTTATGTATTATGAATAAGATTAAAATGATTAAAACTTAAAATTTTTAATATTCGTAATATCAACAATTTTTCATTGAATAACTTGAAAATGAAAACCAATGTTACAAAAGAAATGTATTTCTGCGCTATTGATTAACTGAGATAAACGTTTTGCGTGCTTCTATACGCGCTGAAATAATTAATGATTTACATACATGCAAAATAAATCCTGCCTTTACACTCCCAATCGTATAAAAAATCCTTTTATAGCCGATCAATTGATAACACGAATTTTCTGTATTTGCAGCCGCTGCGTAATCCTTCAAACGTGATCGATGGCGGCCCCTTCTACAGCGCATACATATA
Organism: Torymus texanus; assembly: GCA_036873485.1. NCBI lineage: Eukaryota > Metazoa > Arthropoda > Insecta > Hymenoptera > Torymidae > Torymus > Torymus texanus. The sequence goes on along the minus strand of JAYJLV010000027.1, from coordinate 3,904,265 downwards.
GACACATCGACATTCACACATAGACCACAGACACACACACACACACACACACACAGACATGCTCACGTGATTTCCACCTGTGCTGACGTCATGAGAGATCACACGTACATGTATATGCACATACATCTATATATACGAGAGGCGTAATAGGGTCCAGAGTGCAAGGAGCAAAGATTATATACTCGCCAACACAACAACATCCATAAGTAAATTCATCGAAGAGAGAAGACATCGTATAGACCATGTACATTAAATCCACATACATGCTCAATTATTGTATAGCTTGATTTTCACTAAAAAAATGTTATTGACAAATTCAAAACTGCACCTGCGTATCTCTCCCATCATTACAATCTCCTCCAATCTTCTTACAACAGTTTACTCTGCAAAGTTTGACTCGAAAAAATCACTGGAAAAAAGTCTGCTGTGGCCAACAGATAAAACTAGAGAAGCGCTCCGTTTTACTTTTATCTCGGTGGGGCTCAAAGGGTATACGGATGAATTATTTCTAACTGTGGTCGTTTGATCAACATTTGACGCACATAGTCCGACGCTTTGTTACAGTCGTTTGAATTCGTTTTTACCTCTGAACACGATACATAGTGTAGATGTGTGTCAAGTGAAGCTGAAAAATACTCTGTGGTCTGATGTTGTGAAGGACCGTTTAATACTGCTGGAATTTCGAGGATTATTTGTTAGATAGCGAGAGTTGATTTTTTCAATTTATCGTTCCAGTAACAATAGGTATATTATAAATTACGAATAAGTATTCTATTATGGATATAAAAATATCTAAAGCTTTTTATTTATAATATATGTATCGTATTGAGTCGCGTCAGATCATTTTAAATTAGCATTCGCATTGCCTCGAGTATTTTCTATCTGGTCGAAGAAATAGTACAAGTTTACAATAAATTAGTTGTAAAATAAATTATATGATAGTAAGAGTTACCTATTTTTAAAGTTCACAATTCGTCAGGAATGTAATTGCAATCTTTCAAGTGTTTTATTCAATTTCATCCATGATAATACGTTTATTTTGTTTACACGGTCATGTAGATATCTATATGCTGGCTTATCGAGTATATTTTAGGATTGGTGTAGTAAGAGGACGAAGAACCCTGTGATCGAAGATTTATTATTTTCGCCCATTTAATTGAACTAATCGCCAATTTATTCAATAATTCATATACTATAATATTTTTTAAAAACTCATCATGTTTATTAAAAATATTTATATTTTGCCATATAGTTAATTGTGAACTGATGACTTTCGTAACAAACGATGTTCTAAAAAATTTAAATACTCGAAAGATTAGTTCGACGTTATTTAAATACATACATATTTAAATCTCCCCACATTAACGTACGTATATATACAGAAACTTTCTACACAGATGTGCTTGCTACATATGCACACGATACGCGACAAAGAGTAAAACAAGACAAGCTTGAGAAACACGAAGCAACGACTCGGCAGGCTGTCATTATCGTATCGTCGTTGTCTTCGTCGCGGCGTATACGTATTGTACGTGTGCCTTCTCTTCGCTACTACCTGCGCGTTCGGCGCGTAGACGTGTAGGCAACGCTCATACAGAAGCATATATAGAGAGCGAAGAAAAAAAGAATGAGAAGGAGGAGAAAAGATGTGTACAAACGATGCCCCCGGGGTAATAAGCGAGGAATGCTCCAGAACAGCAGCAGCAGCTCGTACTGCGGTCAATCATCATTGAGATGTTATCGTTCGCTACGGACGAGTTTTAAAAATAATTCGTGCGATTTATATGGTAAAGAATCGTGTTTGAAGCACCGCAAGGCCACTTTCGGTGCAAAAGTGGAGAGCCGAGGGTATTTTAAGTTGTAAGGGACAGTATGTAATTGATTTAGTTTTAATGGAAAATCATTTTTGATGGCATACTTTTAATGGCTGGATCGATTTATATTTTAAATTTAAATTTTGCTCTTATTGACCCTGTTATTACATGTATTTCCGAAATTTACAATTCATGAATAATTACTTTCAGGTTTGTTATTTAATAAAAAAAATTAAAGATTCCAAATAATACTTGGAAAAAACTGAATTAAAATCGTGTTATTAATTTATTAATAAATTTACAAAAATAAAATATATATTTTATATGCTGTGTGAGATAATTTCTCTGTCAGAATTGACGCATAATGTAAGTTACAACTATATCTGTTTGAATTATTTGTTGATTGCAAGATAATGATAATGCAAATCGTGTATAAATTTCAAAGTAGAGACAATTACTTTCTTCATTTATTCAAATATACATATATTAAATGTATTACAAGTAAAAAAAATTTTTTTGAGAAAATATGTTAAGAATGTTGTTTAGCACATTTCGATTCGGAATATACTACTTTAAGAAAATGTCCGTATGTGTGTGTATGTGTGTGTGCGTGTCCGCATACGCTGTTACCTCATAAATTACTTGACGGATTTTAGTAAACAAGGATTAGTCTTTCGGATTTTCCTTATACAGTTGAAGTCAATCTTCTACTTTTGTCAAAATCAATTTTTTTAAAGCAATATTTCAATTTTAAAAATTTTAATCTTGGATTTTTTTAATTTTTAAATTGATTTTTAAAATAAACTCGTATTGAACATTTTTTGTATTAAAAATTGTAAAAAATATTTTGTCGAAGCTCAAATGTAGAAAACGTACCTATTACTCTTTCGATCGATTTTGTTCATATTCTATTTATGCAGAAAATTTATATCGCCTAAGCGATAAATACAATTACGTAGTTTTCAGTATCTTGTAGAGACTTTATCTTTATTTTTTGAACCACTCGAACAAGAGAAATTTAATTATTTATTGCGATGAGTCAGAGCTTCGAACGTTTATTGTTGGTATATATTTGTTTGCAAACAGTCTGACTGTATAGAACGTCAAGTTCAGTATTATTTCGTTTGAATTAAAAAATATGAATTTACGAATATTGTTGTTTCTACATTTAATCAAAATGTACTTTAGTATTGATAATGAAAGTGAAAAAGTAATAAATTATTTTATCAATTATTTGAATAATAATATGGGATCAAAACGAATCACACTAATTGCAGATTCAGTATCAAAAGATTTTCCTGTTCAAACGTTTTTTATGCAGCGTATTGTTAACATCTTTCCAACATTTAGTAGTGAATCTCACAGCGTTATTGAATCAGTCATCTAATGAAATCTCAAAATTAAGGAAGTTGCAAAAATTACTAGCAGAAACATATGAAAGAGATAACTTGAATATAATATTTGTCAATAATATCGAAACAACAACTACAATAAA
>JAYJLV010000027.1:3844379-3855984 GCA_036873485.1 Torymus texanus | reverse complement strand
TATTCACTAATGTTACGGTGGAGCAATTTTAACTAATCTTTAGTGGTTTTTTCACTAATTCAACTTTAGAGAGTAGCGACTATGTTTCTTGTTTTTTCTCTCTCTCTCTCTCTCTCTCTCTCTCTCTTTCTTTTAGAAGCCGCATTGGCTTTTTCGGTAATTAGCGAGGCGTGTGTTTACACCCTGCAAGCGCTCCTTTGTGTCTTGGTTAATTACCGCTGGTGAACGTTGATCAAATTAAAAAGGGCGAGGTGGCAATGGCTCATAATTAGCTTCGAATTTTTTTACACCGCATAGTGTGAAAGTTGGAGATGGAGTGGGGGACGCGGGAGAAATTTTATTCTGAATTTCTTAATGGAGTTGTAGGAGGAGGGAGGGAGTATAGTCGCTGCAACTGGGAAGGAAAGTTAAAAGTGTCCGCGGTAATTTTCTGGCTGGGCAGAGCAGTAGGAGAGGGTGTGAAAGAGGAGTGGAGAAGTAGTTCGATGTGAAGGGTTTACAATGAGAAGTTTCAGAGGTATGAATTTTATAAATATTAAGTGGGTTGGCGGGTTATGTGAGTTCGAATTAGTACTAATTGCGAAGAAGCTGTTGGACAGACGAAAGTTTGTTATAGTAATGTATTCAAAGCGGTAAGTATGAAATGTCGTGATAGATATCTATAATAGGATATATTTGATTTAAAATGATTTATAAAAGTGGAACACAAACAAATTATCGTAGTTCTATTCTTATGAAATTAAATATAAGATCTGAAACGTATGTACAGTAAAGACAGATACATGACATAAAGCAGATATTTCATTTTCTATAAGTTAATTCAATTTGAGTCGATTCGGTGCTATTTACGCAGTAAAAATGAATACAGTACGTAAGTCAAGTGAAAAATTTTATATACTTCTCATATCACTCCTATTTTTCTACGTAATGACCTCACAATATCGAGCCTCAGTAGATCAAAATATCTAACACGCGTACACCTCGTGTCTCACCCCCCCCCCATAAATCAACGTCACCGAGATAAATTCCTTTGAAACATGCAGCGAGCGACATAAAAATATTTATCAACGCAACTTTCAATAAAACAGCAACAATAAAAACCCTCCAGGGCGCCGTAAACCCTTTTCTCTCTCGACTTTGTTTAGACAAACACCTATGAAAAACAAAAAAAAAAAAAACAAGGACACAGAGGTGGGCAGTACTACGGCTGCTGCTATTGCTGGGCACGGAGAAACAATTTTATCGCTGCCCGTAAAAAAGCGCGTGGGCAGATTTTATCGGGCGAATTCTAATTTTCGTTCGCCACCCGCGGCCAAAAAGACGAGACTCGACAAACAACAGGTTGCGCGTGGTTCTATACTCGTTCCTCCTATTCCTCCTCTTCCCTTCCATTACGAACGATCGAAAAGAGCGCGCGTAATTTAAACTCGAAATCGCGCGGCGAATCGCAGCGAGGCGAAATCAAATCGTTATAGCAATAAATAATGGTTACACACGCGCACGAGTGGGCGCGTAATTGATAATGTCATTACGAGTACGGGTCTGTAAATGTCGGCCGAATTGAATTTACCGGGGTAATTCGAAGCTAAATGCCAAGCGCGCAAGTTAGCGCGCGAATGAGAAAGCGCTAATTAGAAAACACTTCGCGGCAATCAATGACACGCGAACGCGTAAAACGTCATTAGGACGAACAGCGTTATGACAGCTTTGCTTCTCTCGTTTTTTTTTTCTTTTTCTTCCATCCGTACGCCAATTCAAGCTCGTAATAATCCGCTCGTGCAACTGCCAGCAACTGGGATTTGCTTTGCGACACACGTGGGGCTTGTTTGGTATACGGGATTATTGAAATTATCACTAATGTGCCAAGCGTCGATGTTGATTTTGGAAGCCACGTGTTGTAGTTGTTTATGTGATTTGAAAATGCATTTCAAATATTTAACGACATGGGGGTTAGGAAGCGATGCTTTTAACGGCAATTATAGACGAATCGAGCGTATGAGTGCGTATGAGCTTGGAGAATTTGATTTTATACGAGGTGATCGATGGTGATTGTTGTTACCGTAAATTTTTGTCGTCCGGATGTCTATGAAGGGCGGCTTGACTTCTGGTGATGTGCGTACCACCGATGTGCATCTGTAAAAATAAAAATGTTTGTCAATAACGGAGAATTTTTTGATGGATCGTGTGACAAGATTTTCTGTTAGTTTTAAACTTTCTATCGTAGATATTCTATGATGGAATGTATCTTGTTGTTAATTGTTGAAAGAAAAATGAATGAATGATGGAACTAGATACCAAAAGACATATAAAACATTTTATGACAGGTATATATTCTTTTTATACAGTATCCCCAAAAACTTCCTTTGGGATTTTCGCGCTACAAAATTCAATTAATGCGGTTAATGCGTATTATACTCTAACATCTCTTACTTGACTTCAATCCTGCCGTCCGCCAGATGCAGAGGATCGAGTTCGAGCCTGAGACTCGACCTAATGCTGTGAAGGCCAAGCGACGTCATGTGCAGCACCTCCGAGTCCGGATCCACCTGTAACCATTAACAAGTAATTTCCAAAAAATTAGAACCATCACTTTATCTCACACTTCCTTCTCTCCAAAAAAAAAAGAAACAGTATACGCAAAAGTGCAATAAAAAAAAGAGAGTACAAAAAAGAGACGCGCAAACGCAAGAGGAAATCCGATTGGAAACGGTTAACAGAAGCGTGAATTCCCAGTACTGGGAGGCCGCGAGCCTCGATAAATCTAATAACCGTCGCGATTATTCGAGTTAAACGAAAGCGAATAATTATATTTTCGTCCGGTGTTCGCGCGCCATGCGCAAGTGCGATAACCCGCGCGCATCGATTTTCCGAACGAACGAATTTCAATCGGGGGTCTATGAGCGCGCGAAATAATCAGCATTTTGCCTGTATGTGTATACGAAGTACCCCAACGTCTATGTTGGAGAGAATGCTTTCAAGCTTTTTTTTTCGATACTCGAGATGAATCCTTTCAACTCAATATGCTGTCGCGTGGTAAGTGATAGTATTGAGTTGTTTGGAATGGATTTTTTCAATACTACTCTTGCGTTTTTTAGATTTTGTAGTGGGATATTGTTTGATAAGGGTATATGTATGGATATGTCTAGTATAGTTTGAACAACTGTATATTTTTTTTGTATTATTCGTTAAAAGGTATAGGGAGTTCTCAAATAAGGATTTCGGAGCATATTCTCGTTACGCGATGAGTCGATTTTATTTATTAATTATCGGGAGTTAGTTCTTCTATGAACCCACATAAAAAATTGTGTAAAGCAATAATATAGTAATATTTAAAGATAAAAGTAAGAGTAAAATAGAATAGTTTTTAATAATTTATTTAAATAAATAAACAGAATAGAATATAGAATTGTCATTTATTGTAAATAGGTTCCTTACAAACATAATAATACATATTATATAAACGTTTCGTGTAAATAATACAGTGATAAAATAGTATAATATAAAATATAACTTACTCAATTATAGTTTCTTAGCTTATTTTTATTTTTGATATCACAGTCTGTTTCTAAAAACTAATAATACTGAAATAGTAAGTCAAAGACTATAAAAGTGATATCAGTCACGACTAGATTTTTATAGCTGACTAGAGTTATAACAATACACGAGAATGACAATTTTTGTCGAAAACTTCTAAAAATAAAAGAGTTGCTGGTTTAGCCAGGTCGTACAAAATAAAACTTAGAACTAATAAATGTAAAAATGAAAATTATAACTAATAATACTGTAGACAAAAATAGATAAAACTTATAACTATAATAATACTATAAGATCTGACATTCATACTCCACACTCACGCTAATAAATACATTCATTCGTGTAACTGGGACAATACATAAAATAAATTAACGAACAAAATCGCCCATTTTACGAATAAAGTATCTATTGATGAATTCGTTTAGTTACAAATTTGGAATACACTTTAAACTTTGAATAAAATCAAATAAAAATATTGTTTGTGTACGTCAACCTTAGAACGAAAATCTTTCATTCTCCTGCAATTATGAAAAAAAGAATATCTATACAATCTAATTAACGTTCAGCGCAATACGCTGCGCGATAGAAAAGCCATCGATTCCATCTACATCTCCAAATCAACCTCTCCAAAGAAACATCATTTCCCCCCTTGAATCTCAAGACATTCAAATGCAGCTTTTGCCAAACTATCGATTTCCTCAAAAGAACACCTTTGTAGCTTTTCAACCTAGAAATAAAAAAATTTTCCCCCTCTCTTCCTCCCTCCTTCGTATTTAAATATTACATCCTCGACATCGCGCCGACAATAATCATTAAAACATCAAACGAACCTGGCAAGCGAGCGCGAAACACATTTCCGTTACAAACGCCGGCCTTTTTACCGGCCTCAAAGCTCGCGTTCGCGCGCGTGCGATAAAGAGAATTCCCAAGCAGTAGAGCGCGGTGCACGCCACTCGCTTTGTCGATGAAACATGAAAAACGGCAGTTTGACGAAGAGACGCTCGCTTAAAGAGAACGCGAGCAAAGGTAGAACTTTCGCTGAGGTAGAGAGTGTGAGTATGAGAGAGACCAAGAGAGAGAGAGATAGATAACGAGAGAGGAAGAGAGAGAGAGAGAGTTAAGCGGCTGATAATGGAACTTCGCAATTAACGGTAGAATCGCCGGATTTATATTAATCTGGCTTTACGTATGAGCCACTGCCTCTTCTCTCTCTCTCTCTCTCTCTCTCTCTCTCCCCTGACTTCTCGCACTGTCCCCGTGCGAGCGACTACGAGTACTACTACTGCTACTACTACTACTACTACTGCTGCTGCTGCTGCACCCTTTGCTAAATAGAAGGTAAAGAGATAAACGCGAGCGACTGACCCGGGAGATTAAATCGTTTTTAAGCCGAGAGAGCGAGAGTAAGAGCGAACTCTTGATCCCAGCACTCTCCTGCCCTCACCTTCTCTCTCTCTCTCTTTCTCTCTCCCTCTCTCTTTCTTCTTCTCCTTCTTCTGATTGCATCTATAGAGTCGCTTTCTCTCGCGCGAGCGCGAGAACTACTCGCGGTATCTCGACGCCACTGCCGCTTCCTCCTCGTATTTTCGCGCGGCTCTTTGAGCGGCTTATCGCGGCGTGTAATCCATTAGGTGTGCGCTCGCGAAAAAAAGTACGAGGGTAGATTGAGAGATGAGTGAACGAGTAAGATATAAAAGAATGCGCGCGCGGGGCACAGGCTGATAAGACGCGGATCTTTTTAGGGTGCTAGGAGAAGAGGACCTGATTGAGAGGCATGTCGAGTGTATTAAAGAAAGTAGAAGAGAGTTGGAGGGGATGGGGTGGGATAAGGGTTGAAGGTATTCAGCTGTGTGGAGAGGAAAGAGATACAGTTATCTTGTGGCGAGTAGTGCAATCTAAATACGTTCGAATTACTGCGAGCTGTTGTACAGGAGTTTGATATATATCTTTAGAGTCGAGTTCGGTGTAATTTGTTAGAACGTCTTGGAAGTGGATATTCGATTTGGGAGATTTTTTTGAAGTGATAACTTCTTATGGAATTCGTAAACATGTCGCTACTTGGCCTCTAGACCAGTCAAATTTTCAGTCGAAAAATTTAGTCACTCTATCCTCTCTCCAGCGCCTCATCAGTATTTTTTATAAAAAAGTAGCTTTGGTTGTCTCATGATAATAAGAGTAATCAACTAATCGTTCTGAACTATGGCAGAGATGTAGCTTTTTATATCTTCAAACAGAGTTCGCTTCCCAAAAAGAGATATTGAAGGATGTTTTTAAAATATTTTCGCATACCTGTTTTTTTCATGGTAAAATATAAAATATTGAATTAAAATTTAAAAAGATAAAAACAATGATGAAACCATAGAAAGAGTAAAAATATAAAGTCACAAATAATTCAACATATAGTCTCCTCGGACATAATAAAGTCTTAAATTTTAAATATTAGCATTAAAAATTAATTAAAGGAATCAGTAAATTAAGTTTGAGCAAGCCCCGGGCCTATGAATTGACAGCGTTTTTTTTTAGTTTTTTAGGGATTGTTAGAAATGATTTTGCAAATTTAATGAGTTAAACAATAATGTAAGTTTATTCCTATAATTTATAATACTTTCATGGATGATGAACGGAAAAAGGATACGCACTGTTGAAACTGAAGCGGATTATGTAGAGAATGCATTGAAATAGTCAGCAAATATTAAATTGTAAAAATATAGAAAATTAAAATGAAGCGGAAAGGTAAATATTTTATTAAAAATTTAATCAAATTCTTGTAAAAGAAAATATACGATATACTAATTAATTCGTTTAAATGTTTTTATTTTTATGAATTTATTATTTTTATATCATACTCGCAGAGAAATATTTTATAGGTAAATGCATACGAGCAATTTTCATTATAATTTTGTTATTTTGGTAAAACAATACAGAAATGTAAAAAAAATCGAAATCCAAAATTCTTAAACGACTCTGTATCCTTTTTACCAAGCTATGCCAATAATTTAAATGTGATTTAAATTCTCTTTATGATTAACGAAAAATATGTTAATTATATAACAGAAGAATTATACTGCAATTAAAATTTAATTTAATTACGAAAAAATTCCAGCCCTTCGTCACAATTTACGATTATTATTAATATTACACGAAGCTCAAGCTCTCACCTACATAATCCTGAAAGCGCTAATTTTTCACTCTTTATCACAACAACAATTAACTTGCTGCTATACCGCGGCGGCTTTGATTATTCAAACGGCCGCTCGGTTGGCTTTTAAAAGAAATTTCCCCCACGATAGCTCATTCTACCGCTCGCGCGCGTTACAAATGGCGCGCAATTAATTAACGAGAGTTTTCGAAAAAAAAAGAAAAACGAGAGACATATCGTCCCAGCTGCTTCATCGTTTTAATTCCATATAATTATACGGACTACGCTTGATCGACGCGGATACGTGGGAAAGAGATATCCCATAGCAGCCGTCATATGACGCGTATAACAATACAAAAACCCTCTCTCTTCGTGCGCGCGTTCATCGTTAATCCTAACGACGGCGAAGGAAACGCTTATACCCTTGGCGCTCGCTGAAAAGTGATAAGGATATTGCACCCGCGTTATCGCGTTACCGAAGCTGCGCACGCGCACACGCGCGTCAAAGTGCGTTTGCGATTACCGAGACGCCTGTGCAAAGAGAGAGAGAGAGAGAGAGAGGGAAGAAGAGTCCTTTGTGCCCGGTGCCTATGCACAACGCTTTTATTCGCAAGAGCGCAGCGTTTCTTTTCGCCCTATAAGCGAACGTCAACGGACGTATCGGGTTTTCCCCTGACGACGAGAGAGAGGAAAAGACGCGCAAGTGAAATTCATTAAAACGCAAAAACGCGAACGATAAAGCGATGTCCCACGTCGTGTGTATAGGAGCAGGCATGAGGAACGTGTGTATAGTGCGATTTCTTTTGTTATTCAGAAAATCGAGATAAAGGATAGACGTAGCGGAAAGGTTTAAATTATACGAGGTGTGTATATATATAGTTATGTGGTGGCGGATTCGTGGAATTATATGTGAAAGTTATATTGTGTTTTAAAGGTGAGATAAAAGAAATTCTGATCCCTGCACATGACCCCACGTGAATATTTTGACTTGTTTTTCGAACTGATTTTTTTTATTGTTTAACACAATGCTATTGTTTTATATTGGTTAAAAGCTATACATACATTCGTAGATTTGTGTTCTTATATTTCGAGTGAAATATATTATCATATAAATTCATAGAAGTGTAATATTAGGTGAAGTATAGATAACAGAGACATAATTATTTCGATACACTCGGTTTGCGAAAAAAAACAATAAAAAATGTTAACATCCCCATGCAAAACGACACAAAAGATCCAAAATATAACTGGGACGAAGGAAAAAAAAGGGAGAGAAGAAGAAACTCACCGGTACGTCGTTGATGAACCACTGCAGTTGAGCCGCCGGATACGACAAGCCGCTCGTGCAATTGAGCGCGAGGATCTCGCCGGTAGCGTAAAACATCTCCTCGCCGGTGATCTTCGGGTCGTCACGCGGTGGCTCTGGAAGAAAATAGAAAAGAGAAGATTTTTTAGTGCTTCAGGCACGGAAACGGACGTCGCGGCGACGCAATTGTTGCCGACGGAATTTGCATTTTTCGCGCGGCCTAATAGTGTCGGTGTACAAGAAAGAAAGAATTTTCCGGCGATTTTCGGCTGCTCCAGTAAGAATGTACCAACTGATTTGATGATCTATTCTTTGCGGGTTTTTCTGAGAGGGAGGTGCGGATGTATAAGAAGTAAAATGTATATCATATTTAACATATAGATTGTACTTGATAAATACAAAATTGATAAATATTTGTTATATAAATTTTATATATTTACTGGAATTAATATTCTTTTATTATTTTTACGAGAGAGGATTAAACATAAAATGCCAGCTTCTGCTTGTGCTCGTATTGTTTAATTATTGGAATTTTATTATCATTTGCATATAATAATTGAGGTATGCAGATATCAATAACGGTTATCAATATTACTAACGTATGATCGTATATTCATAAATTTTCTTTTGTAAATAATAAGTAATGAAACGAGATGAAAAATATTCCAAAAACCAAGATATTTAAGTAAAGCCAAGGATTTTGATGCTGACCTATTTACCTCATACAAATTGTAAAAAAGAAAAAAAAACTTTCATACACAGTGAATGAATGTCAACGTTATCACCAAAATCTCATTTACATACTGTCGGTCAGAACGAACCAGTCTATTAAACACATACCACACACTCGTTGTATATATACCAGCGTTTCGCATTCAGCATACTTTTAGCAACAGTATATATACAAGACGCTAAAGGGACTGGAGAGAAAAAAAAAGTGGGACAGAAAAATCCCGGTAAAGGCCCGCTGCGGAAATTCTTTCAATGTTTAATTTTCCGCACTCGCGTATACATACATACGCCCCGCGTCTACAACCCAAGCACAGACACATACACACACATAGAACGCAAGAGACTGAAGAATGCAAAACGCGAAAGCGCCGGGAGCAAATTGAAAAGGCCCTTTCACCTCATTGTCGGCCGCACAAAGTAATTCCATTGTCGGCGTCGACTTAATGGCCGCGTGCCGCAAACGTAACAGGTGTTTTCATAAAGCGCTAGTTCGCTGTACGTTTACGAAAAAAAAAGAAAGAAGAACGAGAAAGGGAAAAGAAAGAAGGCTTGCTGCGAGCGTGCGTAAGCTTAAAGAATTCACGCGGAAATCCTCGTGTGTTACTTTTTAGCCAAGCGTACGTATATACGCATATATCTACATACGCGTGTGACTTTAAAGGGATTCCAGTGGTGTGTGCTTTTTACGTACGTATAATACAAACGCACTATGCGCGTATATGTCGTTTTTCGTAGTATGATAGGGAAAGGGGAATTTTTCCTTCCGGCACTTTTCATTAATACTCGTGCGCGTGCGCCACTTAAAATTGAATGAACGGATTGCCCGTTTAAATGAGCTCGTGCGCGCGGTGCTCGCTTAATTACAGCGATATATGGGCATTTTAATTACTGGCCCGACGCGTAGACGTTTGCGGTAAGCTATATGCTATTTCCGGCGTAAAGCTGTATTGCACGTCTTAAGGTTGGTAGCGGTGATTTTTTTTTTTCTTCGCGTTTTTAGGAAAGAGAGTGGGGGATAAGGGGAATGGGAAAAAGGGAGTCTTAATGACGAGAGGAAAGGAGCTCGCAGTGGTTGCTGCTTTTCGAAGAATGGGAGGATCGTTTACGGGAGTTTTGATTTTTTTTTTCATCTGTGCTTAGACTTCGTTCGCTTGGGATTTTCGCGAAAATTGAATGGAGTTTGGGAGGTTTAATGATGCGCGGGTTAAGCTGGAATTTGTTTTGTACGGAATAATTTATACGTTCCTATCGAGATTTGCGATTATATATACGAGTTTTTTTCTCATTCTATGCGGTCGATGCTTTTGTATTTAGTAGAAAATTAAAAAGTTTATTTTCAGGTACGATAAAACTCTTTTTCTTTTTTCTTTTTTATTATGGTAAACTCGATTTGCGCTGCATTTCATCCGATTAGCGCGAACTATAAAGGACCTTCATTAAAAGAATTTCACATTCGTTTGTTAAATCGTTATTAAGTATCATACTTTTGTATCTACCCGTTGGGAGAGTAAAAAATTGCATTAAACTTGCTCGAAATTTTACTCTGCATTAATGGATGTCATCCAACTCATGCAATCAAATTTACAAGTTATTTCTCTCTCATCCATCCGGCCTTTGAGAGGATCATTTGTAATTGCCATAACCACTGGCCATAGCAATTATCACGCTCTAAATCCTTTAAATTTAATTCACCATCACTTACGAATATTCATATACATTTCCCTGCTCTCAAAAGCCTGCAATCATCTCACGTGTCATGCTTCACGTCGAGAAAAAAAAAGTTTCTTTCCCTACCTAGCCCGCCTCTCTAGGGACGTCCCCGGACGTATAAATATTACGCCAGGCGTAAGTCGACGCGCATGCCAGACGTCCCGACAGATCAGAGACGGACGAGAGTGCCAGGGCTTACATGGCCTTTAAAAGATACTCGCGAAGACGAAAGCTGGCTTACGAGTGGCCGAGCAAAGGTTTGTGCTCCATCTATGGATATATGTGTATGTATGTCTGTGTACGCGGAGGAGGTTATCGATCGATGTGAATTCACTGCTACGGAATTTTCATAGATGCTGAGGGTAAGGTATAAAAGGGTTGAGAATTGATAAGCAAAAGATTTGCTTTGGACGGAGTTGATACGCTGAAGAAGAGTAGAAGTGTTATATTTTTTAAAGAAAGTAATGCGTGGAAAAATGTTTTTTTTTATCTTTTGATAAGAATCGGAGTAGTCGGAATTTTCAACATTTTTAAGGGACTTTGCAAGCCGAGATAACGTGTTCTAATTATCGTCGCAATTATGGTTAGTTTTAAATTCTAGGAAGAAAATTTTTCCGCATGCGATGGTACTAGACACGCGTTCATTAAATTCTATCGTATACTAACGACAGTTTTTCACTGAGTATTAAATTTCTTTTGCTAAAATCGTTGAATAAAATATTTAATGATTTTAACAACCAGGAAATAAAGTTATGAACCTCATTAAAAATTCAATGTTAATAAATTTTTTAATAATATTATATCTAATAATAACTTTAATACTTTATCGTTTTACTTTTTCATTTATTTATTCAACGATCTGGGCACTAACTATATATTTCAAAATTGAAGTCTGAATTCAATTTAGAATATCATCACCGTCTCTATTTTTAGTCGAGTAACAGTTTATTACGTCATTTCAATTTATATATAAATTGTAAAGATAGATTCCCTGGTAGAAAATAACCCAACCAAAATGGCTTGTCTACTAACAGTTGGCCAATTCTTTTGGTCAACGAATAACAAAAATATTGACCAACAGTTTGCCAACGGTTGGTGAACTATTGGTAATTACACATTTAATAACTGATGAAAGAAAAACAGTAACAAATAAGAAATGTATAGATATGTAAAAACGATTTAGT
>JAYJLV010000027.1:3822496-3844279 GCA_036873485.1 Torymus texanus | reverse complement strand
GTGTGTGTGTGTGTGTGTGTGTGTGTGTGTGTGTGTGTGTGTGTGTGTGTGTGTGTGTGTGTGTGTGTGTGTGTGATTTTCGTGAAGGTCGGGCTTTTCTATTACCCATTTGCACTGGATAGAGTTAAATCTTTGATCTCCCTTATAGATTTACTTATTTTAATTTTCTGATAAACATATTTTTTATCAAACGTAATTATAATAATTTTATAGTAATTCTATTTGTTGTTTCTCAAATATTTTTTCGTAAATATATTTATTGTTAATTTAGAAATGAAAATATAACATTAATACTTCTATATAAAGATGTTATGATGTATTTTAGTGTTCAAATTTTGATTTAAGTGTCTCAGAATCAAATAAGTACTACTACATAACATGCGAAAGTAATTCTTTTTTTTTATTTCCTTTTTTAAAGTTTAATCATATCTATATAAAAGTACTTAATTTAACTTCTTGTATATAAAATCTCATTTAACTCTAAAATTTGGACTATATAACAATGATGGGAAAATTTTTATTTTCAAACATACTTCTGCAACAACTGTATATGAAATTAATATTCCACCTTCAATTAATTTTACTCAACAATATTATTTGCATATACATGCGTATTGTAATATCTCATTTCTTACTAAGTAGTATCTTTTTCTTCCACTGAGCAATAAAACCAGCTCAGATAATATTCCCGCAGCCTCCGTAAGCGAATTAGACGCGCCGCTCTTGATAATAATACATGCGCCGGCGGTCGCGACTGCGTATCCTTTCTCCTTTTCCCCCTTATATTCACACACACATATACACATATACTCTCGTACAAGAGCATAAATAACTTATGGACTGTCTGGACGCATTTAAAGTCCGATGTCGAGTCTCGTGGGCGCTGCGCTCTCACGGCCTCATTCTCGCGTGGACTATTTTTACGCCGCCTGTCGATATTCCACCAGCAAATTGGCAACGATATTTTACGCTAGGCTAGGCCAACGCGCGACGGGCGTATATAGAACCACGGAGACGGTGAACTTTCGCCGTCCATAAGTCATCGACTTTTTCCGAAACTACAAGTTTGTTGTTTCACATATAGCTGCAGTGGTGGTGAGGAAAAAAGAGCTGCGTACGCGTGCGCGCGCGCGCGCGAAAGATGATCGGTGCAGTATATGGACGGACCTCGTTACGATGCGAAAATATGTATAAAGATAGGGAAGTTTTAGAGAGAAAGAGCTGGTGTTGCAGTTATACTAGCGGAAGTATTACGGGGGGAGATCGAGTTGGGTGAGGTGAGATGGGTTTGTAAGATGTAGTATATGCGATATTATAATTGTTAAATAAAGAATGATAGTTAAATTATTCGTTAATTTCTTGTTAGTTGATTCGTAAACTAATTATTTTCTATGATAAACAAATGTTTTATATAAATGGAACTTTAAAATACGGCTTAATCTTTTTATGTACACAATTTGATATTTGACACGAAATGGTGATTATTCTCAGTTTCTTTGTGTCAATACTTTACGCACAGTTAACATTAGTGTGAATATTACATATTATTATGAAGTTGAATACAAATTTACGAAACTGAATTTTAAAATATATATAGTATACACGTATATCTTTTTAATAATTGGTAACCTTAAATAGTAAAATCAAGAGGCCCTTTTTTAAATAACAATTTATACTAATTTTGCCATGTAGCAGACCAACAGTCCTCGAAATATACGTGTAAAGTAACACTGGTACAGCAAATGTTGTATAAATTTATGTTGTGTAAATTCACGGTAACGTGAAGATACATCAAGTTTACTGATACATATTTCATTGTAGATATCATTAATAATATAGAAGAAAATTTATTTAAAGTATATGATAACAATTAACATTTAATAAAGATTAAGAAATAAAAATTATTTTGCCTAAAACAATCACTGTTTTAGCCGAACGAAAATGCAATAATTATAAGCTGTAATTGCACTACTGAATAATAAACCTCTATAAATTATAATTCGTAATATAATAGATAAATATACTTAGAAATGTAAAAATGTGGTGCACTAATTGAGGTAATTTAACATTAGTTCTAAGCCTAAAAGACAAATATATCATTTACAAAATATACAATATATCATTTACAAATTTATCATATAAAAGAGCAACTGTCAAACACTACAGCTAAAATGAGTCTAAACCCGCAAATCTACAAAAGAGACGAAGACTTACCACCGAAACGCACTATCACCCCTAAGAAAAAGAAAACTCTCTTTCAGCTACACCCATTCTTTTCCCTGTTCTTCGAGAGCTCGCGTGAAATTATTTAAATATATGCACGCGCGCGAGTTCAGCGTCTCGGCTACATCATCAAAGTTCGCACTTCTAGAAGTTGAAAACTGCCTGTTCTACCCTTTCTCGCTTTCTCCCTCGCGTGCGCTTCTTTCTTTCTTTCTTTCCTTCTCTCCGCTCGGGCGAATCTCCGCGCGCACACAACAATGCCACGAAATAACAGTCCGACTGCATTGATAGTGCGAAACTGTAATTAGGCCGTGGCATTATCGCTTTATGGCGCCTAGCGAATCGCTCCTACTCGTGAAATAATATCGGTACTCTAAGGTATAAGATGAGAGAGAGAGGGAAGGAGAAAGAGGAGAAGGCCAAAGAACGAGGAGTTTTGAAATAATTGGCTTCATTAGTCGGATCGACGATGTTTTTTTTTTCCTCTTTCGGCCCCGGGAATTAAGCCAGTATAAGTGAGCGTCGAGGATTCGCAACTTCGGATGGGAATCTAGAGGATTGGGGTAGTTTGTCTGGATACTAAAGGGACGATCACTTTTTGCTTATTAGTTAAACTTCCGTTATTGCTTCGTTCGATTTATATTGATAGCTTGGTAATAATAAGCATTCTTTATCGTTTCCTATGATATATCAATAACTTGTGAAATTTAACACTGTCGCATTTTTTATTATTATCTGATTCACGGAAAATTGGAAATACTATTGAAGTAGTTATTACTAAAACTAGTCAGGCAACTAACCATTTGATTTAATATCAAATATCTTACGTTATATTTATAACTTACCAAGACAATTTTCATATTCCCATTTTTACCCTATTACAGTCACACGTTTTTCCAACAACTATCATATAGATACATACATATACCAGCCTGAGGCTATTCTCAGCTCTACCAATACATCGACATTAAATATCCGCTGGTAAAGCAGCTGCAACAGCAGGAACAATGTACCACACGCGCGTCCACTCTTTCGCGCACGCGGTGGATAATAGCCGCGGTATTATAGGCACTTAGTCACTTTTGTACGAGGACCCACGAGGGACAAAAGATGCTGTCTTATGCGCGATTCAAATGCACACACGTGTGCACCGACGGCGAAATTAAGCTGCGCGGCCACGTGTGCTTTGTAGCTTCTGCATTAAGTTGACTTAGCCATGTCTTACTGTCTCTTCTTCTTTTACAAAATTGTTCAGGAATTTGAATACCCTGATTCTTTTTCTAAATACTCAAACATGTAACACTGATAAACTGTAGTATTGTACAGTAAACTTTAAATACCTGACAGTTACTAAAGTTTTGAGAGACTATCTCGGAAAGTTCAGAAACTACAATCTCGAGCTACTTTTCCACTTGCAGATTGCAGAAATGAAATAGAAAGATGTTGTAAATTGATATGTGTAAAATACAGTCTTTTATATATTTTTTAGAGTAAAAACTCATCGTAAAAAAAAGAATTCAATTGTTAGGCAATACGTTCCAATTCCAAAATTCATCTGATCTAAAACAAAAGTAGCGCACCAAAATTTCAACCCAAAACTCCCATTCTCAAACCATTTAAACAACAACCACCATCCAACCCTTCCACCTCTATCCTATCGTAATTCTCCATCTCCTGCTCACATACACATACCCATTCTCTCCCTCTAGAACCGCGCCATTCGCGGTCAACTGCCCGGCGCATATAATAACCCTTCCAGCAGTTAAAAGCGTTTAAACAAACCCCTTTACCAACACATACATACACGCACATACACAGGTTGTATCGAAATAAAGCGCAGTCTCCTGTGTATATGTATATACACACACACTCGCAAGCGAAAGCATAAGATGTCGAACGCCCACACACACATACATACATACATACAAGCTTCAACGCGATCCCCTTTGTTACCTCATTCCATTTGCGCCGCGAGTTCGCAAGCAGGGCGTGTTTATTGTTCGTTCGGCCGCGCGCGCGCGCGTGCGAGCGGCAAAGCGTAATTCCCTTGACTGTAGAGTGAGTGAGTCCGTGCCGGCGTGTCGTAAAACAATCGGAACTTTTTCGGCGCCAGCTGCATGTATGTGTACATGTATATGTATAGGGTTGAGTATGTGGTTTAACGGGAAACGGAATTATTGAATTCGATGCGATGAATTTTTCAACGAGGTAAGAGATGTACGAAACAAGATACGTGCGAAAATTTGATGTCAAGTGGAAGTTACATATGTGACGTTTAATAGTGTAATAGAAAATTATTCATCGTCACTGATTTTCGTCCTACCATAATATATTGTTTAATGATAGATTATTTAAATTGAAATGAGAAAAATAGATTATCTTATCTGGATCAGTGGGGACAAACTATGATAATTGTACTGTTAAAATTTTTAATCAATATAGTCCTTACAAAAAACGCTCTCAGTTTTTGAGAGTTTACTGTTATATTTTTGGAGATATAAACACTTACTTTTTATGGTATATACTCCCAAAATTCAATGTATAAGCATCAAATTGAAAGTTAAAACTTCAAAATTGAGGTTAAACACTGAACAGATGGAACTCGAGCGGGAGTGATACGCAGTTTACTGGCGTTCTGTGCCATTGTGTCGTGTGAATCTACCTGGATAATCCTGATTCTGCGAGCGAGGCTTCCAGATACTGAAACCGCGAGGTCGCACGAAGTGTCAGATTTAATGGATCTCTCTTTCTCTCGCTCTCTATACTAGTGGATTGAATTGTCTCTCGTAGTTACGTACCAGAGCATTTTTACATTGTCTTTGAAATTTTAAGTTTTTAAATTTTCGATTCCTCATTTATGATCCCATGTTTCCAAATAATTTTTATTTATTACGTACCGTTGGCCAGATTTAATCGTTTTGTTCATAAGTTTTGATATAAAGGATTGGATTACTTTCTTTCCAATAATAATAATTTAAAAAGTTATTAGAAAAAAGTAAGTGAAAAGTTAGTGTTTCACGGTTACAAAAACTAATGATCGCGAGTCTCGCAAACACTTAAAACGTTGATCTAGTACTTTAATTTTCGAGAATGTTCATTGAATTTGACGGTTTGGAGTATATTGATAAGAACAGTAATGTAAGCCGAACCGAGATGAAGCGATAGTGCCATCTACCACTGGTATCGAAAAACGCTGGGAAGCCACTACCAAGCAATAGCCACTACAAGGCGGTTTCTCTCTGTATGTAGTACGAAGCCTTTGACAGCTTGGGCACCGCATTTGCGAATAAGTGTTACATTATTCTCATCTTTTTTTAACGTAACCTTTTCAGGTTAACGAAATGTGAGATACCAAAATGTGTGATGAAAACTCTATCTATAAGGAATCTACATTTTCGTCATTTTCATTGAACTTTAAGTAAATATTTAAAAGTTAGTTTATTAAATAATAAGATCTGGTTGATTTCACTCTCCGCATGACCTTAGCCGTAACCAAAAGATCCATTATATTCCTTACTCTTGTAACCAGTTACAATCAACACCATCAAAAAGAAAAAAAAAAACAATATTGTAACGATCAAGACTAAACAAGATTCTACTTACCGAATGCCCATAAAAAATTTATCATCACATTCGCTTTATTTATAACCCGAAAAACCTCATTCTAGCCGATAGAACCCTTCTTACATGCGCACTCGCCTCCCTTCGCGGAATACGTAAAATCGCGAATGGAAAAACTAAAGGCAAGAGCCCCGCGGGAGAGCGCGCAGTAGGAAAAATAGAAAAGCTAGCCCACGCCGACCTAGAGAAAGAGTCTCGGTAAATATAGAGAAAGGCCGCTGCTACCGCCGCATAAAGATAGGGCCACAAGGAACGCGCATGTGTATGTGTGTATAGGTATGTAGGTGCTGCGCGCGCAGCCTTTCATCTCGAACATCAAAAGTCAATTCCCGAAATTATGGAGATTTACCGAAGAATTCGCCGCGGAATCGACTCTCTCTATGTGTCTGCGTCTGTGTCTGTCTTTCCTCTCTCTCTCTCTCTCTCTCTTACTCCTTTGTACGTGGAGAACGGCCAGAACAAATGAGAGGGTTAGCGCGTATGTGCGACGGCCACCGTTGGAATGCCATTGGCGCGTGGATCTCTTCTTCTTCCTTCTCGTTTCGGTGCATGCATCATCGAACCTGAGAGCCACTTCTACACACGTCTCTTCTCTCCTGCGCTCCATTTGCCAGCGTACGCCGCTTTCGTTCAGGTTATACGAGAGAGAGAAGCGCTGGATACTCGCGCGCGCTTTAAGTTTAAAGAAACTCGATAATCTCACGGCAATTGGACGCTCCTTTGTGGCGGAGATGTAATCGACGAGAGGAAGTTCTCTTATATATACTCTATGTCGTTCTCTCTTGATTTGGTAAGAGGGGAACGAAAGCGAATTTGTTTTGAGTGATAAGATGATTCATTGAGGTTAATTTCGGTTTTTGTTGTAAGGTGATGTTTGAGGGAAAGATTGGTATTTATTCAGTGAGGGTAAATTAAGAGGTAAGGTATGACGTATTCGTAAAATTTCTTTTTTAATCTCACCATTAAATCCATTTGAATAATGAAATAATGAAACGTGGAACAAATAAATTTATCGATCGATTTATTCTCATAATTTTCTTTATATAGAAATAACTTTTCATTAGTCATTTTAAACCGAATTCAAATGAACGTCAATTTCACGCCTTTTTATATAGCCAAACCATTATACATAACCCGTTTTATCACGCTTTACCATTTCAAGTGCTGCGTCATCAATTTTTTTTTTCTTTTTAAGAAGATTGTGATGTACGTATATACCTAAAATTAATCATTACATAACGCCCAATTTCGCCAATTTAAATCATAATTCTTTTATATACGAAATAAAACGTGATATTAAAATCTTCGTACCATTCGCCTCTCAACCATCTCCACACATTACTTGCCCCTTTCCTCTCCCTCTCCCTCTCCCCCCATCCAGAACATAAAAAACACCGCTGACATTTCAACTCCGTAGAATTGCGTAAAACACTTGTCGCACTTCTCGCGAGTGAAAATCAGACAAGTGCGGGAGGTGACGGGCGAATAAAATAAGATAAACGTACATTTAAGCTCGCGCAAGCGAGCGAGGGAGACTTGCGTTATAAGGCCACACGTGAACGATAAAAGTGTTTTTTACGACGCGAGAAGAAGAAATTTTACGACAACGTGCCGCCGCTGAAGTACACATCAAAGATAGAGTCACATGCCACGTGTATGTTTGTGTGTGTGTGCGTCTGTGTGTCGTAGTTACTCTCTCGTTTCCTAACACGCACGTGTACACATATACACACACACATGGCGCCATCATCATAATAACACTTTCACGTGAGCGCAATTATCACCGGTAAAGCTCGCGTTAAATGTTGTGTCGGGCGTCCGCGAGAACGCTTGTAATTACCCTCCTCCCCTTTTGCTGTTATTTCACCTGAATTATATTCAATTATGCCATTATTTTTTTTTCGCCAAAACTGCGCGGTTCGAGTAAATTTTCGATAGGGGGTTTATTATGATAGCTTGTGGTAGATTGTTTTTCATCATTATTATAATAATTATTTTCAGGCTGAATATTCTGATTTTATATAGTAGATTAAATTGCGTAGTAAAATATTTCCTCGTGTTTTTTCTATTAAAAACTTTTCATAAATATATTTAAAAATGAATGCTTAGAACTTTATAATTATAGTATTCTCTTGATAACTAAAATAGTTCAGTAATTGTTTTTCCATAAATTTTCCAAACATAACAACTTATCTGTAAACACACGCGTCTTTTTGTTGTTTTAGTCCCGTTAACCAGCGACAATTATACAACTTATTATGATAAAAAAGACGCGAAAGCTCTCGAGGCTATTCCATTCTAACCTACGTCTCCTTTCTCCTTTCCCATTTCCCTCCTCTCTATCCGCGAAAACAATACGCGAGCCGACGTTTGCATGCGCAAACGCAAATCCCCTCGCACACACAGATATACAGATAGACCACCGACTGCAGTACTAAGTGGAAGAAAGAGAAGGAAAGAGAGAGAAAAAGAGAGAGTCGAGTCGAAACGAACGAACGAGCGCGCAGTGTGGTATATATAAGCGCGGCATGCCAGCCACCAATTATCTTCGAACTTTATCATCAATTTCAGCGCGAGCAAATATATTTTGCCCGTGAGTTGGTGGGTATAGGGGGGGGGGAGCAGCAACAACAGCAACAGTAACAGCAGCAGCCTTTTATTTTTTACGCCGAAAACGAGCGCAGCTTTTACTTTGCGCAGCGTGTCTCGGTCTTTATATACGCGCGGCGGTGGTGGCAGCTCGAGGTTTGGTCGATTTTTCGCCTTCGAGAGGCGGCCGCCAACGCCGATGGATGAATGGGAGAGAGGAGAGCTCTTTCTTGTTGTTGTGTATATATATATATATATATATATATATGTTGTGTGTGTGTATGTATGTATGTATATAGACATGGGTGTACACAAAGGGTGGGAAAGAGTGGTTTCTTTGTGAAAAAAATGCTTTTAAAGGGCGCGATGAAATGTATTATTTTCGCGCGAAGTTTTCAGGTTCCACGCGGAGGTTTACTTCGTAAAAGAAATATTTAAGATTTCGTTTGAATATTTGATAAAATGTTGCTGTTATTCCTCGTAAATAGAAGACAATATCTGAAATTGTTTGTTTGTTTGTTTATTTATTTCACGGGCTATGAGCCCAATTTCATATACATAGAAATATATAAAAATGTACAGTAAAATAAGATAAAATAACAGGAAAAATACAAGTAAAGTTATGATTCAGTCGCTAATAGCCGTTGTATATGGTATTTAAAAGTACCAATAGAAATGAAGGCCCGGTATTCAGTTGAGAGATAAATTCACATTTCTGAATAATTCGCTGATTACGAATATTATATAAAGAGGGCCTAATGGTTAACACATTCATTAAATCGTGGCACAGTATCATATTGTGTATTAGTTTAAATAAGAAAAGTAAGTCGTAATATCGCAATAAGGAGGTAATACCAAGTAAGTTGAATTTTCGTAGAACTGGCTCAAAATCGTGATCAAGATAACTCATAGGGATAATGTGCTTTAAAAGTTAAATAACGTAAAAATTTATGTTGAACGAAATTTAAGAGGCAAAAGGCGCGAGCAGTGTGTGGTAACCAAACTGTGGAACAATATATGTAATATGTGGCAAAACAAGCTGCTTGTACAGAAAGATAAGTATATATCGGTATTACGAAAGTCGGTTATAGAGCACTTTAAAAAGCCGAGGCTATACGCAATTGTAGATAGATTCGGATCATTATATTCTTTAGAAAATACTGTAAGATATCGGTATAAGTATCATTGCAAATATACTTATACATATATACTCCGCCACTTTTTTCTTACACTTCTTGCTTCCATATTTCCTTCCTCCCCACTTGACTAATCAAATCAATCGTAAAGCTTCGGTGCCAAGCAAAAGATCCGGCAAACCACCGAAGATATATAGCGACAGTGGGGAAACATTTGAATAACACCGTTACATCGGGAATTGATTCTGAAAATAACAAGGCGGGTGCGAGAGCAAACGGGCGAGCTGAACGATAAGGATCTGAATAATCACGAGGCCTCTTGAATTTGAAAAAAAAGTACGTGAAATCCTCGTTTGCACGGCTGCGGCTGTATAACGACATAGCCCGAGTTCAACTGTGTTCACCAATTAGCGAGGCGCCCAAAGCATCGATTTCGTAAGCACCTACCTGCTATGTATGTATATATGTATATGGATATTTTCTTGAGGTACCGTTGCCGAATGGTGACAATGACAGTGAGGTGAAGGAGAGGAAAGGTTCGAGGGAGAATTGTTGTTGCGCGAATAAATTACGGAACGGAGCGATGACGAGAGGGTTTCTGTCAAAGCATGCTGGATTGTTGTCTGATTTTTTGAAGTGATTTCAAATAGTTTAGGATGTAGTGGTTGCGTGTTTTGTTGTATTTCTTTTTTAATACTTTTGTTTGCGTACGAAACATAAGTTTAGATCAAAGAGATGTCGGTAATGATAGATTATAATTTTGGAGCTGGTATTGCATATCAAATTATAGTAAAATTTATTGTAATAATAATAAAGTCAATGTTATTTGAGATTAAACATTGTTAGACTGTCATTGTCGATACATTTTTAAATTAACAGGTTAAAGTGTCGCCCTGAATTATTTCATTTATGATGAATGAATGTATTTAAATTATAAAAGTATAATTTAACCGTAAAAATATAATATAACATTTTAAACACATGGCAATTTAAATATATATTTTTTATTCGAGTTGTATTGTTCGCCAAATCGGATCAAGCATTTTCAATCACCTTTATTGTAAACAATCATTACTTGTTTGGATTTCAGATAAACAAATGCCGTCCTGTCAGTCATATCGTAGTAAAGTATTACACGAAATTAATCAACAAGCAATATTGTGAATAGATTTTATTTGTATTTACATTCGAGTGAATGTCAAGTGATATTACATGAATGCACAATATTAATTCGTAATACTTGTAGAGCACGAACGTGCATAAATACTGCACTGCATACTGCGCAACTGGTAACAAAAACACTCATATTGAACGATGCTACAGAGCAAACTGTTTGAAATTAACAATACTAATTCGAGGCTTATTTATAATAACTATTTTAGCATGAATACGTAGATATATGGATGAATATCAGCAGCATGAGTATATTGGATTGTTAATAATTTGAAGTTAAATTAATTTACGTGTTATGTTTAGTATTATGTCCCGGATTACCGGAAATCTATAGACTCGGAAACATTCGTAATTCCAAATAGTATGATCGATTGTCCATAATCAGGCTCTATTTAATTTTATAATATTAAATATCGCAATAATTGATGTTTTCATTTATTTATCAATATATATGCACGAACAAAGAAAATAATCCAATAGTTCGAGAAAGATTTAGATCGCACTCCTCTAGCAACTAAGAAGTGCAAAATAGCAGCATTACCACCACCCCGCTCTTCATTGAAAAACTTTCCATTCTCAACAACCTAATACAATTAAATCAAATACCCTCGTCCTCCCCCCACTCCACAAAAATCAATGAGACATAGCAACAACGCAATATCAGCACGCGCATCATCACGTTTTGTCGAACACACACTGGCACCTGCCCCCCGACGCGAATCGGATTCCTCGACGGCCCCTAAGGCTATTTACAAATTGATTAAGACCTAAGCCAGAAAATGGTCAAAGTTAAGGGGTCACTGTCGTTGTCGTCGTTGTGGCCGCCGTCGTCGTCGTCGTAGTCCGTAACTTCGCCTACTTTGTACAGAAATCAGACGTATACAATGGATATATATACATAGATACATATAAGACTAGTGGACGACAGGATGCGGCTGGGGCGCTTGCGTGCACATTCGGAAATGGAATATCGCGTGACGGGCTTGTCTCAGCAGGAATGCAAGGGGTTTCGGATCTCGCCGCGCAATCGAATTAAACTGCCGCTAATGCTGCACGCGAGCGAACGCGCGTCGTCTCTGTGATCACGTCGGGGTAGGGGGTGATATAAAAGTCTAGAGTCCGCGCGTCCGCGACCCAAGTGAGCTGCGGAACGTAACCACCGACCCTTCGCACCGCGTCTCACTTCAAAACTCCGGTCTTTCACTCTTTCTTTCTTTCCTTGCACAATACACATAGAAGCTCGCAATATCCTCAAGACCAACCTAAGAGATTGTCCAAGTTTTTAGTGGTATCAAGGTGGAACGGGGAACACCAAAGTCTATCCATGTCATTCAGGTGGGGATATTAGAGTTTTACTCTTTTGCAGTCGTGAGTAAGGGTTCAAGTCACGTTGTTGGGTTGTCCATGTGATTAGTGCAGTGTTTAGAGTGAATCAAGTGGAGGGTCTCATCAAAATCTTGAATTTGGTTAAAAACATCCTCTGTTAATAGCCAATGAGCTGGTGGTGTTAAATTGTAATAATAAATAGTATGAGATATAATTATAGTTAAAACAACATCAAATTTTCAGTTATTTATTTCAGAAATAAATGGTCCTCAGAAAAATTTGCAGGGAGATTTAATTTTAATGTTACTACTCCTTTGAATATAACCAGGCAATCCAGTTTTCCAAAGATATGTTACGTCTTATGATTGCTAGATACCACTACATAATTAGTTCTTCTTTGTAAAATACCGTGTATTTCTCTCTAGATTTCAAAACGATTATGATGTTACATTGTTAAACATTCAGATAATTTATTAATATCTGTAACATGGTTTAATTTAAATGCATAATTTCAATGAGACCTTCATTATTGCACAATCATGTCTAACATGTCAATCTAAGACATGACAATTTTTTCCTCGAAGATCTAAACTTGTATATTTAAAAAACTCACATGTAGATTTTAAAATAACTATTTTTATCCCTATTTTAAAATTGACATATGCATTTTGATCCCCAAAAAGGTCTTAGATGGATAATTAAAAATTATCTTTAAGGAGCGCAAGGTAAATTACATTATTTTATTGAAAAAGTAAATAAAAAGAATGGTTTTCGTTTAGTTTAATAAAATCTCATACCTTGAACATCAACAAAATTTAGAATTGGAGAACCGATTCTGATCTTGGAATGATATTTAAAGGAAAATACACGGAGTTCTGGTGATCTTTTCTTGAGCAAATACCACTTTTTTATTTTCGTGTACTTTCCTATGACTTTCCATCACTCACTAAGATAGGATCAGACCTTTGAATAATAGATTCGGCTTAATCTTTGTAATAGGTTTATAAAAAAGTTTCGAAAAAAATTAACTTTGGAAAATCTTGAATATCAGTTGATAAGTAGAAAACAAAGATAATCTTTTATTTTTTATGTTAAACATTAAAAAACATTAATTCCTTCTAAAATTATAGAAATTTGAAATTGAGGATTGTAAATGCACTGCTGAGTACCTACAATTGACTATTCGTCTATCTGCATATTTTGGTACAATTTCAACGCTTAATTTTAATCTTTTATAATTTTTGAAGAAATTAACATTTTTTAATTCTAAAAAGAGAAAATCAAAGCTCATCATTTTTAGTCTTGTATTCTACCATTTAAACGATACTTAAGACTAAACAAAATGAAATAGTTATCGTGATAAGAAAAGGTTTGTTCCTAGACTTTTTTTTTAAATAAAGCTAAACATGTACATAACTTCAATTTTCCCTATCATTAGGACCTAATTATGCCTCTCATTATGTTTCTATATATAAAAGCTGAATCCGTAGTCTGGACATGTAACTCTCTCCTAGTCAGTTGCACAACATTCACTCATCATTCAGTACCTCTACTACATTCATCAAACGATTCGCTAATCATAGAATAATAACATCTAGCATCCTCCTCTGACATTTCAGCAAATCAAGGATCGCTCGAGCTAGCGGCTTCACTCCGAACGAGTGAGAGGTGCGACGAGCACACCAAGCCCACGCAATAGCAAGGGAGAACACAACCAAGAGAAGAAGAACAAGAGCAGTCAACGAGTCGACGCGGGGGTGGCTGGAGAGAAAGAGTAAGCCGAGAGGAAGAGCCAGCGGAAAAACGAGTCGAGGATGTTCTATAACGAGAGTCGCATGTCGAACCCAATGGCCTTTGTGGGCGGCATGGCCGGTATGGGCGGGATCGGGGCCGCCGGTGTCGGGTAAGAAGACGTGCTTTCTCCCTCCTGCCACTTGATCATTTTTTTCCTTTACCCCTTGCCACCCCCTCCCCCCTACTTTCTACTCTGATAATCACGCCGCGTCGCCGCGGCTTATTGTCCTCGCGCTCCTCGTCGATGGGCGAATGAAAGGATCGGGTGAAACGCGAGCGCGCGCGCGAGAGAGAGAGAGAAGAGCAGATAAAGATTTCCAGTAGCTGGAAGCGAAAGCCCTCGAGTGCGGCATCATTGCCAAAGTCTATGGCGGCGGTGGCGGCAGTGGCATTGTGCGCCACCCGTAAAAGTCTATTACCAGTCCTTCGTTTCGGCTGTAATCTACTCGAGGTCGAAGTCACCGTAATTCGGGATTGCGAGGGAAACAAGATATTGCTAAATGACTCGCTGCCGCCATCACTGTCACCGTCGCAGCAGTGGCGTCAAGCGGAGAGAGTCGAATTTCGGCTTGTTAGGGATTGTAATGAACGGTGAAAGAGTAAGATTTTTTTCGGTAGAGAAGAATTTCATTCGATATGCCTTTGTCGTCATTGGGAAGTAAGCATTTTTTGAGTGAAATGGGTGGAGGTATTAATGGAAGATTTAAATTGGTCTTAAATTACCCCGATAAGAGAGATATCGAATATTCAGGTGGTTTTTTTGCTAATTTTGTTATCTACTTTGAAAATCTGTTAAATAGTATTGATCCAATTTGTAAACCAAAATTTCTAATTAGATGTCTTTTTTTAAAAGTCCTAAATTTGGCGTCTTTAATATTGGATAGTTACAATAGTTTTTTTTTTAATTTAGCTAGAATAATTAACAACCAAACATATTTATCGGTAAAAAAGACCAGATTTAATAAAAAATATGTCTAAAAATAATTTATTACTTGTTTCATAAAATTCTCTGCTATTGTTAAAAATATAACTATATACGTATCTTACATATCCCGTTACTATACTTTTATTTAAAAAACTAATGTATGATATTAAAATACAAATAAAAATTAAATAAAGTATAATTTTCATTATGTACAATTAGTTCAAATAAAATATTATCATAACAACTTTACTGATGAACCATACACACGCACACTTTCACAACATACAAGCACAAAATAAACTCATCAATTTCTTCAAGCAATGTACCGCAGATGCAGGAGCACCTGCTCGGCTGGAACGTCCCACCTGAGCACATGGACATCGTGCATCCGCACTGGCGTGGCTTTCTCGCACCGGGAAAGTACTGGCACATCGGCCTCGCCCTCGTCTACTTCATGCTGCTCGTCCTGTCCTTCGTCGGCAACGGTTGCGTCGTCTGGATTTTCAGCACGTAACTATCAGAATAATCGTGTTAGCCTTACTGTCCCTCTCTCACCTTCTCTCCTTTGCACGATGACGCAGAAATAAAAACCAGAGTAATTTACTTCGGTTTTTACGCGCGATAACGAAAAGTGGCGAGAAGTTTGCATTCATATGCAAATGAGTGCCCGAACGTGTGTGTATATATAACAGAAAAATTATTATTTTTTTGGTATTCGTGGAAAATAATTTGTAAGTCTGAATGGGTGGTGATTAAATGCTTACTCCTAATTTAATTTAAAGGTCACCTAGGT
This sequence comes from Torymus texanus, assembly GCA_036873485.1. Taxonomy (NCBI): domain Eukaryota; kingdom Metazoa; phylum Arthropoda; class Insecta; order Hymenoptera; family Torymidae; genus Torymus; species Torymus texanus. The sequence continues at coordinate 3,828,699 of JAYJLV010000027.1, read as the reverse complement.
AGAGGTAGAAGCGTGCCGGAGGTTCGAAGGTGAGATGAAATTAAGCGAGTTTTAAAATGAAGCACAGTTGTTATGTAAATGCCAGGCTGTTGCTATTTAATAAAAAAGAGTATTTACGGACTGAATATATTTTCTCTTTATAAATTCAACGTCACCGTCCGTTATAAATATTTTAACGCAGCAAATTATGAAGTTTTCCAAGCCGTTATTTAATTACTTGATTTTTATTAAATAATTGTTTTTCAGTTACACGTTAAGCGTTTGTTGATTGATGCAGGTGCAACCATGGTTCACAGATGTGCATAATTCAAGTGTCATAAAAAAAAAATTAAAATATTCGCTCAGCAATTTTGTATAAAATTATATCGAAGTTTCTACTTAATTTATTCATTTTCGTTGAAGTACTTTGAAGGACTCGCCTTTTAATTTTTAATAGCTGAAAAAATCATCAGAATTTTTATACAACAATAATGAAGTTTTTTCATATTATTTCCATCATATTCTGCAAACTAGATCACTACATTCCCCTCCTTTGCCTATCTACTTTCAGTTCGAAGATACTCAGGACCCCGTCGAACCTGTTTATAATCAACCTGGCACTATTCGACCTCGTGATGGCGCTGGAGATACCGATGCTGATAGTAAACAGCTTCATCGAGCGCATGATCGGCTGGGAGCTCGGTTGCGACATTTACGCTGCGCTCGGTAGCGTTTCTGGAATCGGCTCGGCCATCACCAACGCCGCCATCGCTTACGATCGATACCGGTAAGTACACCTGCACTCACGCAGACACACACCTACACTTTTTGAAAATAGTGAACACAATTGCCGGACGGCAATTGTCTGTTTTCTCCGGGCTCTCTGGCTTCCTTTTACGTCGATAAGAGGAGCGTGGAATTTTCTCCTTAAAAAGAGCCACATGCCAGAGAGAGAGAGAGAGAGAGAGAGAGAGAGAGAGAGAGAGAGAGTATATACCAGTAATGACGTGTACTTGTCTTTTTTTCTCGGGCTTCGCCAGGACCATTTCCTGTCCAATCGATGGGAGGCTAAACGGCAAGCAGGCGGCTGTTATGGTGGCATTCACGTGGTTCTGGACGATGCCTTTTACCATTCTACCGGTCGCCAAAATTTGGGGCCGCTATACCACCGGTGAGTCGGTTCTGGCCTTCGCTTGCAAATAAACCAATGCGATACTGGCCATCGATTTTTTTTATAGCTTCTTTGCTGAGTTTACGACAGTTTGAGTGAGCTGGTGTGAACCGTAAAATTGCAAGGTCATAAATTTTTAGCGAGAATTCGACGAAAAATTCTTTTTCCCTATATAATCATTGATTCTAACCTTGTAGTTATTGATAAGACGCTATTAGTCAATTGTTACAGCTTCAAAAGACTAACATTAAAATTTATATGTTTACGATTCTCGTTCGGTATAACTACGCAATCTCTTTAAAACTAGCATGACTATACGAAACTCTAAGAAACCGATAGTTCAAAATAACTTTACGCGACTGCTGAAATTCCACAGAGGGTTTCCTGACGACCTGCAGCTTCGACTTCCTGAGTGACGACCAAGATACTAAGGTCTTCGTCGGAGCTATCTTCAGCTGGTCCTACTGCTTCCCTATGATCCTAATCATCTACTTCTACTCGCAGCTAATCAAGTCCGTCAGGCGACACGAAAAGATGCTTCGCGAACAGGCAAGTTTACTCTATCTCTTCCTCTTCTCAAAACTTTAATCCCAAAAGACGGCGTCATTCTGATATTTGTATTATCGTCGCGCGGCTCATAGGCTAAGAAGATGAACGTCAAGTCGTTGTCTTCGAACCAAGACAAAGAGCGCAGCGTTGAAATGAAGATCGCTAAAGTGGCCTTTACCATCTTCTTCCTATTCGTTTGTTCCTGGACGCCTTACGCAGTTGTCACCATGATCGCTGCATTTGGCAACCGGTGAGCAACACACGTGTAAAAAATTACCTTAAAGATATATAGTTTACGAGACATTTAGGTGGATATTGTTTCATTAACGTTGTTATATTTGCAGCGAAATGATAACGCCGTTTTCGAGCATGCTGCCGGCAGTGTTTGCGAAGTCGGTGTCGTGCATTGATCCTTGGGTCTACGCTATCAATCATCCAAGGTGAGAACAAATTGTTGGGCAACAACTTTAAGTATGGTAATGAACGTCGGCTTTATGCGGGTGTTTGTTATTCATCATTGCGGTCATGAATCATTATATTGACTTTTAAGTGCAACGTTAAAGGAGACAATAAATTTTTAGGTTTTGCTCTTCGTTGATGGTTTTAGTACGTTATTTATTCAGTGTAGGCAAAATTCGAATAATAAATTTGTCTTTCTTTTGTAAAGGATAGTAAAATTAATAATGCTAAGATACTTATTTATTTCTAGTAAATTAATTAAATAGCGAAAACATCGTTTGAATTTTATTAAATTAGTTTTTCTTATGGATTGAGAAAATTATTTTAATGTAATTTATTGAAGAAAGGTATAAATGTATAAACGTATTATCAAAATCATTTAAAATATATAAGATAAATATTGTATGAAGAAACTAAAGTGATAGTTATTAATGTTGAATTTAATTGACTTAATTAAAAGCTGAATAAATTCATATTAAAATCTAAATTTTGAAACTTAAATTGCATAGTATAGCATAATATTGTATATTTAACTACACTCTATAAAATCTGTCGAAGTCAAACTTTCGGGTGAGTTTCAAGAATAAATGAATAAGCTATTTATATATAACAGATAATTGAATAGTATAACTTGACACCTGCTTGAAAATTGACACATAATTAAAAATTAATTTCATTTATATTTTAATATTACGTCAAACTTCAATTTATAATTTTAATGAATTTTTGGCCTAGTTATTTTATGATTCCATACCCGAAATCATCGGAGTTCCCTTTATTTACTGAATATGAATGAATGAAATTTTATTTACTTATTAATCTGAGACTAACAAAGAAAAAGATAATTAACAATCAGTATTTAATTTTATATAGAATAAGCAATATATAAGAAAGTTTTGGAAAAAGAAATACTTGTGAAGCTGTACATGGGGATCTATTTATTTGAAACTAATCCATGAAATCTTTATTTATTCAGTGCACAACAAAAAATAACTATTCACCTAAACTAAATACATTTTTTTATACACAGTAAATATTCACTTCAACACATTTCACCCCACTAACATCATTCTTACCCCATCTACCCCAAATGCTAACTACTAATCCTTCCCAATTACCATCACCAGGTACCGCCAGGAGCTAACGAAGCGTTGCCAATGGATGGGCATTCACGAGCCGTCAGATCCAAGCCCAAGTAGCGGTGCAGCTGAGGCCGTCTCCGTCACGACAGAAAAGCTCAAGACCGACGACGCGTAATGGGGGGTAGACGGATTAACGTATCCGGGTAGCTACCCCTACAGCAGCCGATAAGGGTGCGAGCTATACAACGACCATCGAGCCACCACGCGATGGTCGCTCGTGTTACTGCTCGACGCCATTGTCGACTGCTGATGTCTGCAGTCGGTCAAGTTAGGGCTGACGATGATATTGATTTGGTTGAGGAGCACTGGGAAATGTAGAATGGTGATATTTTACCTGTACGGGGTAATATTGATCGCGATGAAGGGGTGGAAGGAACGCCATCTTCTGGAAGATGGATGAAGATGTGCATGGGAGGTGAGATTCACAGCGGTTGATCCTTCGGTAGCAAGTAATTATCGAGCGAAGTGCGTATATAGCTTGACATCGTTTTCATTTTTTCCTAAGCTTAGCGATGGTATACGCATGTATGTATTTAACCGTAATGTATAAAAATGTACAGCAATTACGAAACAATTTATAACGTGGCGTTTTTAAGGAATCGTGTTTAATAGACTTTATATATTATTGTACTTGTATTTATATTCAAAGATATATTGTTTACGCTATTCGATAGTGATAATGTTAGTATAATGAAATAATTGAATAAATTTCAAGATATAAATTATTTTATTTTAACCACCCAGCATATGAGATCTATTTATAATACGTATATAAATGTTCATTTATTATAGGTTTGATCGTTCTAGTTAATATTTTAAAGACAGATGAATGGATACTAAGAAAATATTACCAAAGATTGACACAGCTAACTATATCTATCTTCACACATTTTATATGCTTTTGAATTACATAAATATATTTTAATGATTAGATAATTATATGCAATATTGTTAAAATATTCCATTAATTTGTATTCTAAATTAACTTTATTAAAATATTAAATTGATTTATATTCTGAACACTAAATCTTTAACTTCAGTTTCTTATAAACAAGGAATATTCGTCCTGTTTAACGAGTCATTAGATTTTAAATATTACAAATCTACAGTTTATTATGTCATCCCTAAATATTTTAATGTATTTATACGTTTTAAATGCTTCATCTGTTTATTTACATTGTACACGTAAAAATTTGAAATGTTTGTAATCGGCTAACGGTTATTCATATAATTTCCCAACACATGTACGTTTCTATCCACATTACATCTATAAAAGGATTAATTCCAAGAACATTCCTTTATGAATTCTCGAATATTTTTCTTCATACATTCATACATCTTTACATTGGATTCGAGTCTCAGTGGCTCACAACAATACTTACCCCAACCGGCAAGCACTCTTACCTCGTTGCAAAAAAAAAAGAATTGAACAACAGGGTAAAAGCTCAGTACCCTCCACCTTTTCCACCCGCCTGCCTTTACGTATTCCGAAACGATTAACCTCTCGAAAAAGAAAGCGAAGATTACACTCTCTCTCTCTCTCTCTCTCTCTCTCTCTCTCTCAGAAGCCTCAGCCTTTGCAGACTCCTTCAATTCAATTAGCCCTCCGCTTCTCTCTCTCTCTCTCTCTCTCTCTCTCTCTCTCTCTCTTTCTCCTTCGCGCGCATTCTCTTTACAAATAATTTTCCGTCTGCGGGTGGTAACGAGAGCCGAGCCGTTGAATAATACAAAGTCGCCTGCTTCGAAGAGAACTTTTAAACTGGCTCCGCAAATGTAAAATTTACAAGGCTCGCGCTTCTTCTCCGCTAATTTTCCGTCGGCGACGGTGGTAACAGTGGCTGGAAGGGTAGGGGCTAATGAAAGCGGGTCAAAGTGAATTCGGTAGAGGAGTGAGAGAGACGGCGGCGGCAGCGGCGGCGTGTAATCGTCGACGGTGATCCATCACCGTGGGACAATGCGATTACGCGCGCGGTTTCGGATAGACGAGGGAAGAGCAAGAGAGGGAGAGTAGGCGGTTTCATTGGCTATTACGGAGGCGGAGGTGTCTAATGATTGTAAGGCGAAGTGGAGAGAGTGTGAGAGAGAGAGAGAGAGAGAGAGAGAGGGGACGACGATCGTCGGGACATTACCGTTTCTAATGGGTACGAGCTGCCTACGCTGTTTAAATTAATTTTCGACCTTTATTTACGGCGTCTGACATCACACGCGTACGCCAAAGAAATTGATTATTCTGGCGGGGAAAGACGCAGAAGTAACGCGAACTAGTGAATTGTCATTCTGCTTTACAAAACCATAACTTATTTTTCAAGATATTGAATTTAAAAGGGACTATTTTCCGTACGGAGTTTCAAGAAAGCTGGTGTTGGAATGTTTTACGGTTGTTTTAGCTATTGAAATATTGTCTCTTACAAAATGAAAAGAAAAAAATAGAAAAAAAGATAAAGACCAGACATGTTATTAATATTAGAAGAAACTCCGTCAATTATTCACAAGAAAATGGTTTTAATAAACATTGTCTACTTTGAAGGAGAATATCAAGACTAGACGTATACATTATCAAATATTATTCATCCTACGAGTAAATTCTTTATACCATAGAATTCTTGTATCGATTTTCGATAATAATTTTAATAAGAACACTGTCAAGAATGCTAACCTTGTAAAATGTCTGAGAGCTAAATATTATAACAAGATTTTCATCTCATGACACATATACTTATATCCAAACCAGACTTCACTATATTCAAAACAATCTCAAGCAATAAAACCGCATCCCCATTAACTCTCAATCACGCTTCCATCATCCGGGGCTATCAAGTCAAGCTATCGACGATAACCCCGTTCACCTAAACACCCCTTATTTTTGATGGGATAACTATTAGTTTTTCTCTCTCTCTCTCTCA
>JAYJLV010000027.1:3775863-3797235 GCA_036873485.1 Torymus texanus | reverse complement strand
CACACACACACACACACACACACACACACACACACACACACACACACACACACACACGCGCGCGCGCGCGCACGCACGCACGCACGCACGCACGCACGCACACACACACACACACACACGAGCCACGCATCTCTTTATCGGCTTTCGCAGTATCCATCGTCACTCTTCCGTTCTCTCTTTCTTTCTTTTTCACTTACTTTCTCTCTTTCTCGCCCTTTTTGATTAGATTATTACTTTTAAGTAGGCTTTACTGTAACGGGCCATATCTATACATAAAAAGAATTACATTATTGTTATCTCAATAATAAGTGGAATCATTAGTAGATGCAATGGTAAAAATGTACGAAAAAAATTATTTAGATTCGTTAATTAACGCATTTATACATATTTAGAATGAGTATATATCACTCACTTGTTTTATCGTCGATGTGATACTTTTTTACCAAAGATTAACGTTCTACTGATTGAACTTTATAACATCGTTATTTTTTAGAAGGATCTGTCATTTGCATGAAATATTATTAGTTATTGGCCATGTCAACAACAGAAGCGTCATAAGTTAGGTTAAAAATTGTTAACCTCAATTTTTTTTCTATTTCAAAACACAGTAAATTTTCTACTACAAAAGTTTATATTTATCTGTCATAAACCCCAAGTAGGTCAAGCCACCTTACAACGGTACACTTAATTTTTAAATTCAATTACTATCGTGCTATTTACTTTGAGTCTAATTTTCAGATACATTTTTAGTCGAATTGCAATATTATAACTCAATTAAATCAGTGACAAAATATTTCCAAAGGTTAGGCGAACCCGGCACTATCCACGCTCCTCATTAACTGAGCCACGGAACTCTTTATAATTTTGAGTATTACTTCAAAGACTAAAAGAACACTAAAATTAATTCTTGGCTTTAGAGTTTTATTATTGAATGTATTGCAGATGTAACTCCGGGGATTGTCCTTATCATTGCTTAGTGCGCACATTCATACCAGAATGTATCGTCAAACATCTACTGCATGCACACTACTATTGACAGTATGCATTTAAGTGAATATCCTCAAACTTGAAGAATTAATTTTGAATATAAACTCTTAACTATTGCGTGTTGACTTCTACTTTCGTTATTTTATACTCAAATAACGCTTACATACACTGTATTTAGAAAGTATAACTCCAAAAGATGTACACTCTCAAACATGAGCTTTTTTCGTAAGGGAACATTCTGAAAGCGATGGGTATGCCAATAACGATCAATTCATAATCAAAATTTCAATATTAATCAATTTAAAACAGTGAAAGGTAATTAAGGAGATATCTATACATACTGATATAATATCTGGTAGAACATCTTTCTTACTAACGTTACTAGTTTAGTAATTAGTAATTGATTACATTAACTAAAATAAATTAAAGAGTAACGAAGGCCTTTACAGCTGGACAAATCCAATGCCAGTCTCAATAAAAAGTTTCTGGTCTAATAAAGGTTAAAAAAACGTTAATTTACTTCATTTTGTTTTACATATAGTAGCGAACATGCTGTATCTCAGTTATTGTAATTTTAACATTTAAAATTAAAATCTAAATTTAAAATCAAATATCCAACCAATCAGGAAGCAAATGAAAATCCAACAGTGTTTTTATTGCGAATGAACCCTAACGAACTCATCCGACATACATACAAGCTCTATCTCTCGACAAGATTTCAAAGTAATTAAACTAATTTCATTAAACTCATCGCGACACAAAGAAAATCAGATTTTTACAGAATTCTACGCAGTATTCTTATGACTTGAACTCGTTATATATAAATAATATTATCTTTTAATTATACTGATTGTTTTCCGAATTATGTCAGCAAAGCAAAAAATTATAAGTCCTATCTAAATTCTAATACATTATAATGTATAGAAGCATCCAAAATACTTTTTGTTTTATTCTTATTTTTCTTTATTCTTAGTGTAATTGAACTAAATTATTTTCACATTTAAACTATATCTTTTCGTTAAAATTTGCAATTAATTTTTTAAAAAATATAATAAAGATTTCTCAGCAGCCTTAGCTAACTTCTCTCAAAATTAGACCAGAATCGTGGTCGAATTTACTCACTGGCTCAAATAATCTATACACAAGGACTCGTAGAAATTTATGCTAAATAGATTCGAGTCTACTTATCACGTTATTTCATTATTTTTTTAGTTAGTATATATTTTTTAGATAATAAATATATTATTATTTGTCTATATAGTGTCTATAACAATTATAATTTAAAATATATTAGGTTAGTTGAAATGAAATTCTTTACAAATTTGAGTTTTGAATTTAATTTTGATATTTTTTTATGTCAAATGCTGCTTTTAGTTCGCAGAATTCATTTTTTTTTTTTTCGTAAAACCTTTGATTTTTGGGATTAGTAATTAACTTATCAGTCAGAGACAATAAATCAGTATACGTTTAAACTATAATAAAGCTTCGAGGAGGAATCAAAATATCATTAAAACAAGATATCATTTGTTATATAATGAAATTGAAAGTGATTAACCAGGAGATTCGACGAACCGAAGTTTTTATTTGTTCCATTAAACTTTCATTAGATTTCACACAAAAGGATTTTTTGTTGACAAATTGCTACACATTACCTGCGTACAATGAATATTATCAAAGAAATTCTTTGTAACTATTATCGATGATCGTCACAGTACTTTTCACGTAGTTGTGCAACAGCAAATAAAAACACAGCAACGCTTTCTCGTTTTATACTTTGGAAACGCTAATGATAAATGATGACAAAAATTTCGGCGCATTTTGATTCCAAATACATAAGTACTAAACATTCGATATACATTAGCTGAATTGATATGATGAAACAAGCTACTGCCATATAAATATCTTCATTGTAATTTTGCCGAAGCTCTCTGATTATTAAACGCACTATACCTTTTTCTCAAGACACATTATCACGTCAGTAAGAGCATTGTGCTATTGGATTAATTAAATTATATTAATGTGCGTATAAAGTTTAGTTTGAAAATTCAATTAATAGAAGATTACTAAACTTTGAAAATCTTTTATTATAGCTGATCATTACAATTGAAGACATTACTATTAGTCATGGACACCTCATTTATACATATTAATTAGTTAAATTATAACTATATATGATTTGAATGATTTATTTGAAAAATAGTTAATATTAAAATTGTTTACAGTCATCTTTAAAATGCAATATATATATATATATATATATATATCTCTAAGGAAGCTAATAATGAAATAGCAATCTTGTATATGCTATAATAATACAGTAAAGCAAGTAATCATTATAAAGTAAATTTGTAATTATATCTAAATGTAATGCATATACCGTTTAAAAATTTCTTACATACAAGGTACATGACGAAATCTACAAAAACTCAGTCATTTCGGCATTTTCAAAACTGGTGATAACTTTTTTTTCACATTTTCGTAACGTAACATAGTTTTCTGTCATTAACTATATTGTGACAAATATCTTTTTTTTTTACTTTTTAATGATTTAAGTAGGTACGACACAAAAACAAATAAAAAGTCTTCTCAGTGTTAATCAGCATTTTTAGAACTAAATTAGATAATGCTTTAGAACAAATCGAGATATATACTAGGAGCGTTTTTTTTTAAATAAATTAAAAAATCCATTTCCTTTGTTTAAAAGGTGTTGAACCATTCTTAAATATCACTTTATTAATTTTTTATTAAAAATTAACTTTATATTATTTGATTGACTGTCGATTAAGGATATAGGCTTTAGAGTCTGATAATTCATAAATATAGGGCTGAAATAAACCATATATTCCCATTGACAGATCTGAAAGCTACTAAACAAGATATTTATTTATAAAGCTGTCCCAAAGTGAACATAGATTTACATTATATTCGTGCATCCGCAATGTATACACTTGTTTCTTAACTAAGATCAAAGAAGATGATCCATTCAAGTTTTTATTTGCTACAAAAAAGCGACGCGAACTCGCGTTCGGGTGCTAATGATGGTAATTTTCCTTCGCTCATGGCTCGAATTCGAAAAGGCGAATTCCTTTGAATCACTTTTTTCCATTTCCCATCCCTGTTCAGTCGCACACGTCCCTTTGACCAAGCTACCTCCAAAATTCATACTGTGTTTTCTATCCATCATTCATAAGAGGGAGACGCACGGTGCGTTACGTTGGTTTTCTGGCCTGGCTTGTCTCCCAGCTAATGTTTGCTTGTGCGAACGACTCAAATGATCGATGCTGGGTGTACAAATATTAGACTTAATATTAGCTATTAGGTACATTTGTTTTCTTTATTATTCATTTTTTAAGTTTGATAGTTTACTGAAATTAATAACTATTTCTCTTGTACAAATAACATAATATTTTTGAACACGTATAAATATAATTCTTTTGTTTTCTGTGAGATACAGCATTGATGAAATATCTTCACGGAATCTGTATTTATTCAGTACACTAATAGACATAATTTATAACACTAAAGATATGTAAATTATACTGTTGAAAAACAACAAAACTAATTATAGGGGATAGAAAACTGGAAAAAATATCAGTCTAGAAATGACTATGCTTTTGTGAAACAAGACGAAGAAAAATTTACATTCTAATATTAATTTTTAAAAAAGAGTTATTCTTGGGTACCGTGCGATTAACATAATACCATCATGCGGAATAATTATCTTTTTACAGTAGTTATAAAACGCGCAATAAACTTTCGCTTCTGATATCCGTCTTCAATGGAGCAACAATACACCGTTATTATGCAGCAAACAAAAAACTACCGTTTTCTTAAAAAAAATATCATTAAATCTACTCAACCAGCATAAAAAGTCCCTTGAACAATATCCCCTTCACCTCCTCTTCCGAAAATCAGCATCGAGCACTCAATTTAGCCCCATCACTGCGCGAGCAATGAGGAAGCGGCAGTCGCGATGCACTGCCAGCAAGCTGAATTCCGCGCACGCGCGAAAGCTATGCACCTTCGCTCTTTTTTTTTCTCCTCTCCTCTTTACTCCTTGCGTGCGCGCACCCGCATTCCAATCATCGCGCGCACCTGTCGAGCCGCCGCTGCCGTTACCGGCGATGCTACTTGCACTCGATGGGCCTTAAAGCACGCTCAGAAGATTCGAGCCATGAATGGTTATCGAGGAGCAGCGACTGCGGTAGACCGCATCACGAATCCTTGCGACATCTCGCGCTCTACGGCGTGGTTGGTATAGGCGCGATAAATAATAATAATGCGCGGAGAGCATGATGCGCCCTCCGCTTCTTTTAGTCTGCTCCTTTGTTTTTCTATATAAACAGTGAAGAGCGACGAGTTGATTGTAGGTTGTAACGACGGGTTCGGGAGGTTTCGATTTTACATTGTCGTTGGGTGGTATATAAGGAAAATAGTAATTTGGGCATTGAAAAAAATGCAAAGTTTGATCTTTGGGGTGATATGCCAAAATGACAGTTTTCCGATTTAAGCGATTTTGAAAGTCGCACTGATATCGGTAAGTTGATTATTGTTGAATGCAAAGGGAATCGAAATAACTGGAACATTGGAGCACGAAAATTAAGCTAATAAGTGATGAAAGATTCAGATAATATGCTGACTCGTACTTTTCATCTGTATGAAAACCTATATTCAACTTGAAAAATTATAATGGTTTTTTAAAATATTACCTACATTAAATGTATCTATGTTAAAAATAAATTCTTACTTTTGCATCCTAGTTCTTTTTACAACGGCAACATTTAACAAAAAAAAAAGAGAAAAAAACTGAAAATTATTATACCATTAAACCGCGCAGCGCATCCATTGATTATCAATAGAGGGCTCTTTGTACAGCAAAAACTATCGAATCATATTCTGCCATAAATCTTTCTTGGCTTGCACAATAATAGCACGAAGCCCAGTTTAAATATTCCCCGACGACGTGGAATATTACCGTAAACGATCTCAAAGTTGCGCCACATCGAGCGAAGCCCTTTGTCATCTCTCTTTCTCTCTCTCTCCGTGCTTAACGTCAGACAATCCTTCTCGCGTCATGCCATCGAACGCAAAAAGCCGTGGAAACGGAGCGAAAAAAAGCGAAACTGGCGCGTCGTCGGCAACGGCTGGCACGAGAGAATGCCTAGAACTGTACAATAAAGGAGTCATTAGTATAAATCAGCGGCGCCCGTGTTGAGCCAGGCTTATATTTATGCGACTTTTGAATGACAGCGCGCAAAATGATTTGTCAACTTGTTATCCAGCGCAGCGATGCATCGGCCCAGGCGCGCGTGCAATCGTGCAACGATTACCGCTCCGCGCGTATTACGTCGTAAATCATAATATTGCTATAGGATTTGTATTCTCGTTTCTCTCTCGTGCGTATCTAGTCTCTGTTCTTCTCTCCTGTATCGTTCACACTTTTTCTCGCGCAATGATTATCAAGAGCTTCGAATGTGACTGAACCACGTTTCGCCATCGTCACATACCACTGCTTTTAAAGGGACAGTGGAAGAGAGAGAGAGAGAGAGAGAGACAGAGAAGGAGATGGAGGAAAGATGATGACGCCTATTTCCCGCCCCCCAAGTCGGAGATGGGCGTACTTAGGTTATCAACGAGAAAGATAGGAGTGCGTCTTCACCGAAAAGCTCGTTCGGAAGCATTTAGCGTGCGGCAGTGAGGGGAGCATACTGTGACGGTACAGAGAAGGCTAATGGTGACATTTTCGGCGATGCGGCAATTGGGATTTAGCATTCGTTCCACGGAAGAGGGCGAACGACATTTCTGCCTATTCCATGAGAAGGGATGAGTTTATCATTTAATCGTGAGATAGTATTATTTTATATATCCATTCGAATAATATATTTCAGCAATTAGGCAACTAAAAATATTACATTTGTAGTTGTAATCTGTATAAGCAACATAAGTCGTTGAAGTATAATTATTGTGATCAAATTAGTTCCGCGAATATAAAATTTCACGATGAAATTTCGCAGTGATAAATGTGAAGTAACAAAAGATAAACTTTTCGCCATTTCATCGAAGATCGTAACTTTAAAATATTTAAAATATTTCAAAAAGTGGGGGTGAATTTATCTTTAAATCATACCTCTTTTTCATAAATTAATTTTTTTATTTATTTGTAAGCTGGATAGTAGGTACTAATAGAATGAAATGGTCTTTAAATAGCCTAAATTTTCCTTTTATAATAGTTAAATTATCATTAGTATTTAATTTGTTATCAACTCAGAAGTTGAACCACTTATTACAGAAACAGAGTATTATTTACATAGTGTTCTAACAAACTGTGTACTTTCGATGGAGGCTTTTCTGCGCTATTAGATTGTATTTAAACCGAAGCTACGACCACCCTGGTCAATCTACCAACTGTTATTGAGACAGTCATGAGATCTTCTATGCATAGGTAGAGACGAAGCGCCCTTTACCAGGATACCGATTTTTAGACGCGTGCATCCCTGAAATGTAAAGCTTCTCCAAACTATTTATTTGAGAGAATCACTATCCACATATTCTGGATGAGTGAAATGCCTGTATACATCACGATAATGTCATTTGGACGAAGAGTTTTATGTCCTTTTGTTCACTGTTTCCAAGTCTATTTAATTTCCGAGCGGTAACTTTAAAGGTTATTCTGACCAAGTTCTACCATGACCTGTTTTGTTGCCTCTCTATTATCCCCGACTAGAGCTTGGGTACCATTTACCTATATGCCCCGTCTCTGCCACCATAGTGGGATTTTCATTATACATCAGAAGCTTGATTTACAGAAGCGATTGAAGCCCTTTATAGATACGTTAGGACGAATGTCGAATTCTCAGATAATCCAGGTATTCACGCAGAAGCCTTCAACATGCCCTGCACCATCTTATTCTAACTTACCCGCAGTCTTAGACTACTCCAGTGTAAATCTAGATCAGCTATTGACCAACAGATTTTCGCTTCTGTATCGGCAGCTACGAAAATCAATTCTTTTCTTTTATAAAAGTAGTTGTCGGACTTCGACCTTATGGTGGGAAAAACTTTCATCCAGTTCTTTATGAAAGACCACTCAAAACTGTTGGAATTTCTTCTTAGGAAGTATATGGACGACAGTAAAGAAACCACTAGCTTTACTTCTCTGTTACCGCGGTTTACCAGTTGTTATCTCCTCTCGAGGTTTTCTTGTGAAGCAGGTGACCAAGAGCGGAGTACTATCAACTCTTTCGTTCATTAACTGTGAAAATCTTCAGGAGCTTCTTCCTATATGATCCGCACAGCTGTTTGCAATTGACTGGGTTTTCCCCAGGCAGTACTCTCATTACCTTTCCGCTTACAAGACTCTCGCTCAGTACAGATTTTATTCATCCGTGACTCAAGCCTTTCGAAGATATAAAGCTCATCCGAGTGGCATAGGGACATCCTGGAAAGTCTCAACAACCTCCAGGGAAACCTGTTTCTCCCAGGAGGTGACTTGTGTCACGGGATTAACTGCTGGACTCTACATCCGAGCCCTGACGCGTCAGCATAACGATAAGAATAAGATGCGCTCGAGGACTTCGAGTAGGACTCGCGACATAAGCTCAGTTGGTAGAGTGTATCGCATAATTTTTACGTGACTTATTCATTTTATTCACTCATCTTTTATATTTTAATATTTTAGATGTCATTTTGGTTTTACGAGTAGTTAGAGAAATGAACGTATTAGGTAGTCCTTGATGGAAACTATCGGTCCTATCCAGGAAGAAAATTCTATCATGGTACCATTCGGGATACCATTATGTCTATGGAGGCTATCCTTCATCCAGAAGAACATCCCTTCATGGAAGTCACTAGTTCATACTTCTTTATTCTGTGTATTACGAGATTTTGTCCATATGCATATACACTGACATTAACCATTTGATATATAGGCTCCTCCTATTGCTCCGTATATTTACTTAGGATCACGCCCCTCCCCAGGTATGCGGTCGAGATGGCTTAAACTCCCTCATCGGCCTACGTACTGGTCAAAGTAACAGTCGAAAACAGGAAACCTGAAAAAATTATCTCAAATTTCTAGGTTAAACTCATTTTCAAATAAGAATTATTCTCTTTACCTACAAGTTCTTATAATTGCGAAGTACTAAAAATAATTATTTTTATTTCAATTTACTGGTCACTATAACAGGTCATTACAATAGTATTTATATGTGTGATTTGACTAATAATAATACTATTTAAAAAGATTGATGTAAAATTAATTCACGTATCGTTTCAGTATTTAAAATGGAATGTAGACCCAACTATGTTCCCCCACTGATATATTTCATAAAATATATTTCCTGTTTTACTATATACATTATGCTATACTTTATCATCGGAAAACTTCCCCGATGGTAAACTTTGTATCGTTTAACAACAGTTTATAGAATTATTTATTTTTTATTAAAGCACGAGGTTCTATGCAGAAAAAGTTTTGTAACAAACATAGGAAATTGTTTTTACAGCAGCATTTACATTATTCTATCGCATAACTTTTTCACATTTTATATTGCATATTTAAAAATGAAACGTGTACTATTCCTTACTTTCTGAATGCAATAGTTTCTTCGATTGATATTGTTATCATACAAAACTTTTCTTTTATAACCAGCAAAATTATGTTTTGCATCTAAATAAAGATTATTTTCCACCCGTAGCAAAAATATTATATTTGACATTAATATTACTTTTTCTGCTTGTTCCAAAAAGTCATTTTGAAAATTTTAATTAAATTGGAAAGAATATTTAAAAATAATGATTAAATAGCAACATAAATAAATTAAAGTATTTCATTTACATATTTTATTTTTAAATTAATGTTGATTACGTAACAACATACAGCATTAAATTGACTTTACGTTACTCAAGACCTCACGGCGTTAATTTTACCATCTAAAGGAGACTATCATCTTCATCTCTCGAGGAGAACCTAAGCCCCCTCAGATTTCAACTCAAGCATATCAGTCGACCGCGACAAACGTGTAACAACACGACGTGAAGAAGACGCAACATGACGAAAGCAGCAGCCACCCGGAGACATCCAACCGTCGCACCACTGTAACTCTACAACTCGGCAAAAACCCATATAATATACGCATCGCATATAACCTCTCAAGAAGCTTCATTCCAATCCACACGTATATATACACGCACCGCACGTAACAATCCATTAACCCTCGGTGCTATCAATCAAGTACTTCCACGTGGCGGCAGTCGCATTAGAGAATCGTAAGTATATCTCGCGATGCGGCGCGTGTTGCACAAGATTATTAAGCGAGAGGGCAAGCAGATAGACGTTACAGTAGCGGCTGTTAATGCGCTCTCTCGCTCGGTTGCAGCGCTTACTTCTCTCTAAGTATACGCAGGTATGTGTGCGAGCGTGTACGTTGTGTGTATATATAGACGCGTAAGAAGTGCGCTGTTTTACATCGGCGGCGAAAAGTGGATAAGAAAGGTTCTATATCAAGGATTTCTTCTGTGCTTTCAAAAAAAATCATTCGTCTTATGAAACCCAAAGTCTATGAGATAATTAAATTATTAGTTTCAAATCGCTTAAAATCTAAAGCACTTTTATATATGATCAGAGATGAAACACTGTTTAATTACGTAATGCACGTGAAAGGGAAACGCGGTAAAATTTGTTCAAATGTATAATTTGAAAAAGTTTCCGCGTCGCGAATTTTGTAGCTCAGCTTTTGTCGGCCGTTGCAATTTCAAATGCAAACGTAGAATTTTACTGCGCTAAACGCTGTGCTTTTACATAAACCCCTGTGCCATTACAGCTGACGGAGTGTAGGAGGAGGGGCATAAAAGTCATAGACGACAATAAAAATGCTACCAGCTAAAACTCAGTCGCTTTATTTCCTGCACTAAATGTGTGAGCATTTTTATAGTATCATGCTGAATCCGCAGTAGTATTGTAAAATAACAATAACCATATTAGAAACGTACTAGCTGAAGCGATGAATTTTATTACTCATTTTGGTAGTGCAAACATGTAATCTTACCTAGTTACAAGTATTCCACTGATTTGTCTTTTCATAATGTTAGATATTTCAACGTCTGAATGATATATATGTGCTTCTATTTAAAAGTGAATTATTGATCTTCAATATACCTAATTTCGACTTTATTGCCAACTATTAATTAGAAAACTATCATGAAGGCTGGTGATGTTGTAACGTCGATGACTTTATAATTATACGATGCACCATCATTAAAAACTCTTTTTCGACGTGAAATGATTTATATCTTTAAAAACTGTTTTCTTTTCCTTTTCAGTACGTATAATATTTGAGTATTATATCTCCGGTGGTAATCTCACCTAGTTTTAATGATTCATCGTTTGTTCTTCACTTTTCACCATTAACATAGAAAAACTTTTTCCTGTGAACATTTTACTTTCAAGCCTGTACCTGGAATCACAAACTGTCGAGTGTGTATTAGTCATGTTATGCTTTGTAATTATTGGTAGTAATTTGCAGGTTTAAAGCATTTGTTGCAGAATGCAAATGATTTATAGTTCGACCTTAAATACGATATTTTTACAGTAAATTGGAAAGCTCGTCTTCACATATGAACCTTTTCTGATTTAGTTTCCCATTTTCAGCTCATTCATTTTGCAATAACCAGTTAACGACAGATGCAATTTTCTATGAAATATTCCCTATCCAATTATAATGACGAACGGAATATTATAATTATAAATATAAAAGTATTCACATGGAAATTATGCAAGTAAATCGCATTATAATTACTCCTTCGATTTTTTTGCCGCCTAATATATTTTGTAAGGGAAATGTCAAAACTTATTATACAGCCATTGATGACTTGTCATATTTTCCTTTATCGGTAAACTTCTTTAACGTTACTTGAACCACAAATTCACACTGCACGCGTCACTGTGAGCTTTACAACCTAAAGACGCGCTGATCGTGCAATTATTCAAATTTAAAATCCAATCTTCACAACCTCTTCGAACACCATTTGAAAACCCCACGCCCAACATAAATCTCCACAGCTCGAGCAACAACAACGACTAGCTCTGGAAAACTGGGGTCAAAAAAATCTGCAACGTTTCCCCATCGGTTCTTCTCGAACACGCGCCTCGATGTTGCTCCACAACAGCAAGATACCCCGACGTCAATTCTCTTAACGCTATATACATGCACGTATAGCATATATAGGGTTGCGCACGCAGGACGAATACTACGGTCCATCAAGTCAGCACCGCACGCGCGAATCCTCGAGCCATGCGTCTTAATTACGCAAACGCGCGTGTGTGTGTGTATATATATATATATATATATATATATATATATACACAACGCATACGTATATATACATACACGCGCTAGGGAATAATACTAGCACGAGAGCAAGCGAGAAAGAGAGAGCGAGAGAGAGAGAGAGAGAGAGAGAGAGAGAGAGAGAGAGAGAGAGAGAGAGAGAGAGAGATAGGGAAAGATGAGATATTTTACGGGGACCATTTGTTACGGCGTGTGTAACGCTTAGCGTAATGCTCGTAATGTTGTCTCGTTCGCGGCTGGCGAGCCATTCGCCGCTGTTGAATTGTTTATCGCTCGCATGGAATTCGAAATCGAAAAGTCGTCGTTGCTCTGAGCAATATTCAAGCAGCGCGAATGCAGATTTTGTCCTCCCTCGTGTTAGAAATTAGCACTTTGATTTAGCGACGGGGTGAATACGGGAGAGTGATGTTGCGATTAAAATTCAGAATTATATTGGGGCACGCAATTCAAAGGTTCTCCCGAAAATTCGGGAGTTTATTCGACATGCCAACTAAACGAAAACACTCGAATAAATAGATCATCCACGATCGTATCCTTCGGGGAATAATCTAATGTAATATAATAATAATCTTGTATAGAGTCGTGGATACATTCCAGGATCGGAGTCTCTTTCTCGTAACGATATGCTCATGTATTTAGTCCAAGTTTTGGGGGTCTACCCGCGAATGCGAGCTAGTGTATGTGTAGTCGGAAATGTCATTCAATCCCGCACACGCCAGAGATATTCTGAATATTTTAGACGGCGAAACTCGCTGAATTAAATTCAATTATGCATAAATCGTGTTTATAATTGGTTCAGGACTCTGTGGTACGCACATACGCGCGTTCCTGGAAGTCGCCAATAAAATGCCGGATTAATTCATCCTCTAAACACGGATCTTTAATTCATCTTCCGTCCCAATTCGTCGTCTAATCGAATGGTAAATTGTTACAATCGGTAGGTGGTACTAATAAATGCAAGAATAGCGGGCAGTTATAATAATAACCTTTCCATCCTATAAAGCAAGGAGTCAAAAGGAAAAACAACGAGTTGTATACGATACCGGGACAAACGAATCGTTTATTCATCGACTACGGCGAGCGTTCAGAAATATTTTCCATTATAATTTGCCGTATGTTAACTCTGCACTAGATACTTGGAAGATTAAAGGGGAAACAATACTTTTAACGATCTCCGTAAGCATGCTGCGCATATATCGTCATCGATATACATACAGAGAGAAAGAGAGAGAGAGAGAGAGAGAGAGAGAGAGAGAGAGAAGAGGCAAAGCGAAAGCCCCTATTTTCAGCTTCATTTCGTTCCTTGTTTTCAAAAGTCGTCCCTCTTCAAGAGACGAAATAAAAACAACAAAGACAAAAGAGAAACGAGCGACAGGCGGAGAAACAAAAAGAATCGTGAGCCCGCGCGCGCGCGCGAGCCAAGAGACGGGAAAAGAGTCGAATCTGCAGATCTTTCAGCGATGCGGCATAATACGATATATAAGTTCTTCGCTGTAGTGGTAGCCGTACGAACTAGTGTGTGTGTGTGAGCGCCTGTCGTACGTGCCCGGGCAGGCACTCAACTTTTCTCTTCCCCTCTCTTTCTACTCCTGCAGCCAAGCGAGGAATAAAGGTCAAGTGAGGAAACCGATCGTCTCTCTCTCTATATCTCTCTCTTCTCTGGTGTCCAATATCACTGTGCAAGCTCTCCCTTTCTCCCTTGCTATCCCGGGGGGTGATTTTTCAAAAAGTTTTGACGAAAAAAGGCACCGGGAAATGAAGCTTACCTCCGGCAATGAGAGATAGAGAGAGACGAAGGGGACACGGCATTGCAGCAGCAGTAGTAGTAGCAGCCTCCGTCGCACTACTGCAGGGGCAATAAGGCGTGATAAATCTCGCTCGCTACCTCTCCTCCGTGCGCGCGAGGGCTCGGATTTCGATTAAAACGCGGGGCGTAATTTACGTCGTCTACGAAATCTTCTTCTCTCTCTCGCGAGCGTAGTGCAGCGCTGTGCTGTGCCACCGCTGCTGCTAAAGCAAAAAGAAGCGAGAAATAATGGTTCGCCAAAGTACGAATTGCTGGCTCGCCTCCCGGCGGTGTGTACGTGTGTGTATATCTATATATCTGTACATAGGGAGAGAGGGAGAGCAAAAATAAAATTAAATTCGTCGATCGTGGAGGCTCGGGTTATTCGATTTCAGGTCTCGCGCGAGCGCGAGGCAAAGACAGAGCCGGCCAGCTAGCTGCGCGGTCGGAATTTATGGACAAAGTTGGTGGTGGGAGGGGGGGGGGGGGGGGGCTGTGACCCCCGAGGCCACAAATCAGGTTTTTTCGCGACTTTTTTTTTAATTACCCACGAACGCGTATTTTTTTCCCAGTTCCGAACCGACTGTTTCGTTTTGTGTTCGAATCTTCAGATTGAATTGATTTTTTTTCGCTTTCAGTTTTAGAGCTGCAAGGAAATAGTGTTTTTACAATGGCACTGCGAAGTGTCAAGCAGTCAGCATTTTGAATGTAACAAAAATTGGATCTACGTGTGTATTTAAAACTACCATGACATTCAGTCCTTTCAAAAATGAAAGAATGAAATATAGTATTTTGAATCTAAAACGTTTCTCTACATTCATTCCTCATGCATCCAACAAACTAAAATTAACAACGGAAGCCTGGGGAGCGAATATACAGCAATAGTGCAAAGTAAATTCTAGCATCGCAGAATCAAGCTATTCACGGAGCATTCCAATAACCCCGAAACAACTCTCCCTCGCCACCACACATCCCAATTTTTCGCTATAAAATTTTCCTCCTCGCGCGTGCGTAACCACGTATATCAGTAACTTTTGCATTCACGGGAAAACTCCCTCGACTCTGTCTCCACCTTCTCCTTCCTCCGCCCGCAAAAAACGAGCCCTGAAAAGCCGAGCTGCTAGCAAAGTTCGCGCAAACATCCTCGTAGCTGGTAAAAAACAAGCAGGCAAGGGAGACCTTGGGAAGCGAAAAAAAAAAAGAAAATACGAAGTCCGTGCTGTCTCTGAAGTGGATCTCGAACAAACGCAAAAAGAAAGGAGGACTGTACGCGACTACTTCTTATTTCTTCTTTTCATCGAACCTCCTCCTCCTTCTGCCTCTTCTCGCAGCTGCATTTCCCTCGCGTAGAGAGGGAGAGGAAGGGGGGAAAGTTCCTCTCTCTCTCCTTTCCTCTCTCTCTACCGCGCTGTGACGCCGAGCACAATAGCTAGTTACGGGAGAATGGGCGCGCTGGTGGGGGAAATTTGGCCGAATTTAATTATGAGGCGCCTTGGGGAGCTGCCGCTGCCGCCGCCGAGCCAGAAAGAGAGAGACAGCGGGAGGGAGACACGAGCGAGCGAGCGCTGCACCCGTGGGAGAAATTGAATACGGACTAATTTTACCCGCGCCGATTCCATTCGTAATACGACCACGGATTCTACGCTCCGGATTCCCCGGCCCTTCGTACCAGCGAGCACTGTTCGTTTTTCGCTGATTTTTTTCCCTGCAGTGCGTGCCTCTCGCTCTCTCTCTCTCTCATCCGTGCTCACTGCGCGGGTGATTTCCTTCCTCGCCTCCATTATCCTCGTCAGTTTTGCCACCGTTCCTTTGGCTTTCTCTTATGAGAATCCAGTTTGCCCGTCCCCAGATGCGCGCCTCGACTGTCTTCTCCCTCTCTTCTCGGCTTTTCAAGAAATGAGATTGAAATTTTCCAGGAGTACATCGGATTTCGCCGTCTTCGGATAGCAATTTCTTAAGCAAATTTTTAGAGGACCGAAAGAGAGACAGACAGAGGGTACAATTACGCAAATGTCGAGTATTATTCCGACGATAAATACACGATTTCAGCGAATTCCTTCATTGGCTACTTCTAAGCCTCCACACGTCCATCAACGCGACCTCCTCAACCTAATAACAGCCACTTCCGTTCTTCCATTCAGGTCTCCAGGCTCCTTAGAATCCCTCACGAGCTTCGCGAAACTAGCCTCTCTCCTTCCACAAAAGCCAACCTCTCGTCCATTCATTTTCTCTCTCTCTCTCTCTCTCTCTCTCTCTCGCTCTCTCTCTCACCCTGTCCCTCTTCCCCCTCGAAAACTCTCTAGCACGGACCTTTTTACATTCGTCCTTATTCTCGGAACGCGCGCAGTGGCGTGTTTTCCAAGGTGCATTTCGCGCTCGCTCGGGCTGTCCTTTCTTCCACTCGGTTTTTGCTTTTCTCGCCTGCGGCGATGAAACGACGCGCGTTCCTCTCCTTCTCTGTCTCCCTCAGTTTCTTTCATTAGATCGCGAGAGCGCTGCAGTTGGCGGCGACGTGGTGGAAAAAGGCGAGAAGCGGAAAATAAAATTCGCGAGGTTAACGCACGCGCCTTTTTCTTCCTACCCGCCACCACCAATTAGGTTTTTTTTCTTCTTCACGAGCAATGTGGTGAGGCGTTGATGGACTGCTACGGAATTTCGTGGGGAAAGAGGGCGGAGGAATGAGGAGAGGGAGGTTCGATTCGCTGAGGAGGTGAAGAAGCGCGTTAAGCGCGGGATTGAGAGCCTAATGGATTTGCGATAATGTTTCTGCTCTGATCTTCTTCTTTTTCGTCAAGGATAGAGCGTTAAGTTTTTTCCTTCGGTAGCGCAGTAATAGCGAGGGGTCGGTGAGCTTGTTGCGAACGATTGATGCCGTCGAATTCAATTGCACCGTGTACGATACGTTACCCATTTACATACACGCCCATGTTACACGTACCGCAGCAACAAAAATTACTTCCCCTTCCCTGCTACCCCATTAGCACTGCATCAATCCAACATTCTCAACGAGCCAGCAGCCGTTTATCCTGCCTGTGAAACTCAACTCTATCCCTCTCCCCCTCTCCTCCTCCTCCTTCGAAAAAGGCAAACTCGCTGGGCTAACGAAGGCGCAAAAAACGATCTCGAACGTATCAGGCAGCGCTAACAAACAACAACAACAGCTGCCTGCCTGCCTGCCTGACTACGTCAAGAGACTCTCATTTTTCATCGTCAGCCGCTAATTGAGGCCGCGCGTGCGCGCTCGTTCGCTCGCGCCTGCCGCAGGCGTCCGAAAACTTGGACCGCCCCCTAGCCGGGACGAAGACAAAGAACCGTTCGATCCCTGCCGCTGCCGTAGCTTTTTCGGATTTATTAATTAAACAGCAGCGCGCGAATTTTCCTCCTCGTTAGGAAGTAGAAGGGCTAGAGTTGTGGGAGCGTGAAATCGCGAGGAATCGGGTGCGACCGGAGAGGTGCGACTAATTTGAATTAGGGCTGAGGGTGTTGGATTGTGAAATTTGTCGCGTTGTGATTTTGAAAGGATAGTTAATGTCCTTGTTGGTTAATGATGCAATTGATGAACGATAGGTACAAATTTAGCTCTCATTTAGAAACTATTTGAATTATGATAATTAATCGTCCGTGGTATTACCATCACTCAACTTACAGACGTAAAAACTAATAAACTTCACTCCTACGTTCTTCTAGTCCTCTAGCCACTCCTTCATTCACTACTCAAAAAAAGTTTCACCTCTCCACTCCAACGCTAACAATGCAAAACGACAACGTCTCTCACTTCCCCTTGCTACCTAATTACTACAACCAGCCAGATCCCCTCCCCTACCCGTTGCCGTCTTCTTCAGGACGAATATAACCGAGCATCCAGCTACTTGTTTGACTTGTCTCGAAATCCACTCCCCCTCCTTCCACTTTCGCGCGCGCGTCAACGCGAGAGGCACTTCGCTCCGGAGATGAAGCAGTTTCCAGGCGTCGGAATCCTCGCGCGCCAAGCTCCTACTGCGCTAGACAGCAGCAGCAGCCGCCTCCTCCGGCCTGTACGTCTATCAGTATGCTTGCTGCTCGAGGTTATGCAGATTTTTCAAGGGGAGTCTCTACCTCCGGGCTGTCCAAGTTTCTGACGGTATTCGCGTGGCCTTGAATGCTGGCGAGTTGTTGTTGTTGCTGATACCGCTGTTTAGTAGGTTAAGTAAAGGGTGTCTCTTGAGGAGATTTGAATTGTAATGGTAATGTTAGGTTGCGGGAATAGTTGAAAATAGATGAAGAGGGCTTGATGAATACTATTTATACTATTAAAGAAACATTCGTAGTATGGCGTGAGTATGCTGGCACGAGAGGACAGCTTAAATTAATGATAAAATTACGGTGACCTCGTGACGCTACACTTGTCTCTCAGCTTACGAAAGATTCATCACTTCCGGACCATCTGATACATTCATCTCGTACTTCCAGCTTCTGGAGTCTTATTTTAATGAGTTTACATTGATTCTGCTGTGCATACATTCGCATTCCAAGTCTTCCTTTTTATGTCTTGTGCTGGGTTTACGTATCTATAGATTTATTTTCTTATGATAATGGTAACTGGCATTGTATAGTCACTACTTTAAACCTAAAAGAAACACAATTTTTCAGTAAAACAAGTTCAACGTCGCTCCTGATTAATCTCACGCGTCTTGAAATTAATTGCCCTTCCACTCCACACGACCATCCCCATTCTCCGCTACTGGGAAATCTCAACAAGACTTCGAAAACCGTAAAAATAATTACTCCGTAACAAGTAATTACCAAGCTTTTTACATCGCTTCGACGAAAAAAGCAAGCGCCACCTTCCAAAACTACATCCGCCTTAATTACACGGCTCCAAAAAGGTACGTTCGCTGCAAAATTACCTAGGGCTCAGCAATTTGGCAAGTGGCGTCCAGAAAAAAAAAACCTGTACGCCCACACCTCAAATCCCAAGGCTAGTCCTTCTCGCGTGAAAGGTGATTAATCGCTGGCCGTAAAAAGCAATCTCGCGCGCGCGTGTAAAATTCAAACATCTTTTTACCCCTCGAAACATTCTCGTGGTGTTATATTTGGGTGTGGTCGATCGAAGTTTCGAGGGTTAGCGGTGAAGCGTGTCCGGAGGTGCAGACGAGAGACGTTTGGCGTTTGCATTCCCGGCAGCTTCTAAAGTAGTCGTAGCACAGCAGTAGTAGTAGTCGTCGTCTCTTCCCGACGACGTTGGTATGCTCTTTGTGCTAAGCCATTGATTCGGAATGCGCGTGCTGAGGGATTCAAGGAAGGAAACCACGGTTTGGATCCCATTAATTTCCTCGTGGACCTATTACTTCTTTTTTCTTCTATTCAATAGCTAATACGTGAATTTTCCTCGTTCTTGGAGATTTCCATGCAAAAATTCTTTCGTAAATTCCTCGAATTTTTATATAAATACGTTCTGACCATGAAAACAAGCATCAAGAACCTTTTCATATATCCTACAAGCGATTCGCATGCGGGCAGCGTGCGTGCACACTAAGCCCCGGAAAATCCTCGATCGACTGGGAAGTAGAAGTGGGGGTGGGGAATAAGGATCGTATTAAAAGACCTCTCTCTTTCTTTCACTTCCGTCGATTTTTCGTCGAGCTACCGAACCTCTCGTGGGACGTTTCTCTCCCTTTCTCTCTCTTAAATATCCGCCAGAAGAAAAAGGGGGAGAAATCGCGGAACCCGATCGGGCGGAGCTTCTCGAGAAGAGAGCGGGAGAGTTTCGAGGAGAACAGCTGTTCTTTATTATCTGCCCGACGTCTAATCGCTCGACCCAAGCTCGCCTGCTGTTGGATAAGAGCTCTCTCTCTCTCTCCCCCTCCTCCTTTGATACTTCGATAAAAGAAAGAGACTACTCGATCCAGCGACGGGAAACCGAAAATAACGCTTGCCTATGTCTATATCTATATATCTATCAATGTGCAGCATACGCCACACCACGAAAACCACTCGGAGCCATAACCGCGTGGACTCGCGACGCGTGAAACGACGCTCTCGCCGCACTCACATATACACATACACACACATACTGGACTGACGCGCCACCATCGCTCTTTCTCTCTCTCTCTCTCTCTCTCTCTCTCTCTCTCTCTCTCTCTCTCTCTCTCTCTCTCTCTCTCTCTCCCGCTGGCTAGCTGACGGTACGCTGACAACACAGGCTTTTTCGGTTGGCTATGACATTACGCCAACGTTACGGCATTGGAAGGTTCCGGGGGAAAGTCCGAGACGGCCGCACTACGAAAACGGAGCCGAATGCCGTGTCCGGGACTTGTCGTCAATCGTCGGCTCGTCGCACGATTTTCGACTGGAAGATGCCTTGAGTGGGTTTATGCGTCTATACGGGCTTCCGCGAGCATCACGATAAATAGTAACAATCAAGAGAATGCAACTTCTAGTGTGGGCTTCCCAAAATATTAAAGAAAGAAATTTGGAAGCGTTAGGAACATCCGTTTTATCGTTATTTTGCGCTATTAAATCCAATACATTTTACAGATATTCTTTATTCTGTATTATATGCCTTCCAAATGATCTTATTAATATAACAATTCTGTATAAAATGTAATTTTGCTATACAATAATATGTCGAATGATATTGAAATACTTGCATTGATTATTATTCTTCATTTAGTTTTAAAATTGTACATAAATAATTAGACTTTATTTTAGATATTGAACATTTAGAAGTACATACATAACGTCTAATTTAGAAATATAAGAAAAATTAATATCATTATTCAATAATAATAACAATAATTTTAACTGAATTTTAAATACTTAGCTTTCTTCTTGTGTTAGGGTGGCACCATTGGGTGATGTTTAGGCCTTCAACAAATTAAATACTTAGCGGAATTGCTTATTATTTAAATGCCAGTTTTGTCTGTTAATCAAATTAAATATGCTAAACATAATTTTAAATAAATCTAATATAATTTTCCAGTTTTGATACCATAAAAATATACTGCATGTTAAAAATAATTTAAGATTTTATGCAACAATTTTTTTTTAACAAAAATTTTTGAAAATAACATTTTTTTAATGCATTATATACTCTGGATCTCGGAATCTGATTTGTGTTCGAATCTAATATTTTGCATACATATAAGGTAAAGTACTCAGTCTCGGGACACTTTTTTATATGGGAATATGTGAATAGGCGACATTAATTATTACATATGAGCCAAGTCGTTCAAAATATTAAAGTATATCTGCGATTTGGCACTTATTTTG
>JAYJLV010000027.1:3759692-3770341 GCA_036873485.1 Torymus texanus | reverse complement strand
CACACACACACACACACACACACACACACACACACACACACACACACACACACACACACACACGCACGCACACGCACACACACACACACACATACCGGACTTCTGTGGATTATCACGCCTGGGAAATATATATACGCGAGGTAGGGAATTAAATTTTGGAATATTTCGTCCACGATTAGTTGCCTTGCGAGCCATTCTTTCTTCCGGTAATACCTGAGGCTTAAAGTACCAACGCGAACGGCCGTCCTGTAATCGTACCTAATCTCAAGTGCAGCTTAATTAATATCACGTTAAAATGCGTATTTTTACCATACACGAACGTAGTACTCGGTGGATAAGGAATCGACGTCACGATCAGAAGACACCAGGCTGATATATTGCTCTAATTATCATTTCCAGTTAGCTAGCTTGCTAGTCGAGCTAGCGAGCGCAGCGTATATATACGTACAGAGCAGGACGACGTATTGATCGCTAAGTACTTGCGCGCTAGCGAGCACAGCGAGCAAGAGCGCGGCAATAGATTTCAGCCCGTTGAATAATGAATCGGCACACGCTTAATAAATTAAACTTAAATTTTAAAACCAATCAATTTGCAACGTCTCTCGCTATCTCTCTCTCTCTCTCTCTCTCTCTCTCTCTCTCTCGCGCTCTCTCTCGCTCTCTCTCGCTCTCTTTCATTCTCTCTTGCATGACTCTGTGAATAATACTTCTATTAATGGTGAAAGTTTCGAGTGAAAATTAATTCGATAAAATCGACTTTCTTATTATGCGCTTAATAAAAACCATAGTTTATCTTTATATACCCCTTTGTACTGCTTACGCATCAGCGTCGGAATACACGCAGACTCTTGTTTATCCATCCAATCAAAACCCAATAAAGGCCATAAGAAACTTAACAAGAAAATAAGAAAAACGAAACTAGCCTCTCCCAGTATAAAAAAACACGGTCTCTGAGCCGTAATAATTTTGACGGATCAAGACATTACGTTAACGATCCTCCTCCCCATGACTCCGAGAAATTACGACGCATGCATAGAGCCAGCAGTAGTAGCAACAGCAGCATCGGAGCACCTTACTTTGAATAAAGCACAATCAACGCCCGTGTCTTTCCATAGCCTCGAGATTTCTCGCGATTTTCTCTCTCTCCCCCTGTTCCATTCCTCTCCCTCTATAAGATTACCTCGAGCGACCTCGAGCTCCGCCAGGCGTTATTGCTACTATAAGCGAGCGTCATAAATTAGCGCTAGGAGGTTAAAATGCGATATTGCAGCAGTTCTCTCTCTTACACTCTCTCACTCACGCCTTGTATGTATCCTCGTTAAATCAATACGTAGGCGAAAGCGCGTTCTATCCCCGTCTTTATTTATCTCCTTAATCGCAATTATCGGGTCGTTACTATTTCCATTTCGAGATAGGGCGAAAGCGGAGGTATAGCGGAGACTTTCCGCAGATCGTACGTCAAAAGGGTGGGGATTGGTGATGCAGGGGCGCCGTCGCGATGTATTTGTTTTCGCGCGATAATTGTCTATCGATTGCCTAGAAGCTATACTACCGTATGCCTTTTTTGCGCCTGAGATTATGCAGATGACTATGGGGATTTTTCGATGCCGTGTGGGAGGGGTTAGGAAGGTTTAGTGAGGAAAATCCGAAAGATTGTATAATAAAACTAACTTGGTTATATAGGGTATGAAAATCTTAACCAATCTCATCAGTCGTATTTTAGAAAAAAAAGAAATCCTTTGTCGAACTTTATTACCACCAAGTTTACCATGAACAGTATAACTCTCACGCGACGTATATCGGACAAGCGAGCGAAAATATCGTTTAAAAATACGGGAATACGAAATGCGAGTGTGTATCTCTCCTCTTTGCAAAAAAAAAAACCAGTGTTTGCGTATCTCGAGAGCGAAAGCATCCCTCTATCAGTATTTTCATGGAAATTGAAAAACGTAAAAAACGAAATTTGGCTCGACGCCAAAGAAAAGTTGAAACAACGTTGTTCAGCGGCAGAGGAGGGAGTGGGAGGGAGGCATTCTGAAAAAGCTCACGCGCATGTGAATGCAGACCGCGTCGCTGACTTATTAAACCGAATAAATCGTAGAGAGAGATGCGCGTGCACGCGGGCCTTATTATCTAAATGTCGTGAGCTCTTTCAACTCTGCAAAAGTGGGTCGGATGATTGCCTGTGTATTTTCATTTTTTCGCGCGCGTGCGCGTGTTTTTTCAGTCGTGCGACCGCTTGCTATTTACGCCGCTTTGACGTGACTCTTTCATTAGAGCCCGGTGTATCTTTCATATTTTGAGAATGACGAGAGATGTAAAAAAATTGCGGGACAGGTGAAATTGAATAGTTGATAATCGGGCGTCGAAGTATTCAACTCGTGAAATGTCAATTAACTGCTGGCTTGGCAAACATAGTAATAACAAATTAGACTGATCAATATAAACTATGCGTTATTAATTTCATCTAGCTCATTGCAGATGCACCAAATGCTAATCGATATTTAATAAACAGTAATTAACTGAATTTACTACGTCTGTTAAATCTACCACTCGATTCTCAGTGAATATAATATTTACCATCCTCGTAATCAAACGTCGATTTTTCGGTCAACTCAATCAATAACAACTAGCGTTGCTAATTTTGTCGGTGCACTAAACGTCATTAATTATTTCAAGAAGAAATTATAATGAATTATTGAGTTCATTATTGGATATCATTGGATTACTAAATTTTAGTATATATTTTATTCAATAATAGAAATATAACATTCTGAATTCTATGCGATAATTTATTACACATTTACTAAAGGTAAACGTAATAGATTATCATTAATACATAATTGCATCTTGTGATTTTTCGTCTGATTGTGCAATATCATCTAAATATCATAATTGGAGCAGTAAACGTATAAAATAATAAAATCAAAAGCAGAGAAGTACATGAATAAGTCGATAAGTAGCTAACTAAAAACTTGTTTTTCTCTCCTTTTTTGCAAAGACTCGTTAAATTCAAAAACCTTCAAAACCTCAATAAGAGAATCATGGAAATACCACGTACAAACTCAGCAAGAAAAACTTTTTTCTGTCCAGCTCAAAAAAGAGACATTATAAAAATCGACGTGCTCGGCGCTCTCTCTCTTTCTATCGCACGCGTGTCGCCCAGACGACATGAGTGTAACGGAGCGGGCGAATAAAGGCACCAAGAGCGTGCGCGCTATATAAGACTTGCTCGAAAAGAAGGAGACGACTGCTACTACGGCAACGGGGAAAATCCACGTATCCACAGAGATCACAGAGACCAGCGAGAGAGAAAGAGAGAGGTAGAAACGACACACGTAGAGCCGTAAAAATAAAGCATAAAATCAACTGCTGACTCGATTGCTCTGCGGCGCGGCTCGGCGCTGCTCTGCTCTGCTCTGCGGAGGCGAATATGCGGAGTGTGCGATTTAAATCATAAAACTCCAATAAAAATCCGGCTCCGCGAGAGAAAGAGAGCGAGAGCGTTATTACTCCACTGCTGCTACTGCTGCTGCAGCGCGCCATCTAATTTCGACGAAGATTTTCGCGGTCTGTGTTTTGCCGGGGGACGTGCGGTAGGAAGAGAGCTGGAGAGTGTGTTGCTGCAGTCGACTTCGAATTTGAATTTCAAACGTCGGGGGGTGGCGGTGCTGGTAGTGGCTCGGTCTGGAATTGTGCCGCGAGATTGATGCAAGGGGGTGGAAGTTTGGATAGGCTGGTGCGTGAAGTCGGTGGTTAAAGGATGAGATAGGACTGCAAGGGTGAATAGCAATTAGGAGTGATTCCAAATTGATGTAATACCTACTGGTTAAAGGAAGATAATAACAGGAGGGTTGAAAGTCTTTAAAAGCAAATATTTCGTGGGACTAAATATTAGAGAGCAAAAACAGAGTGCAAATGTGCGTTCATTTTTTATAATAGTACATTGACCCTAATTGCACACGTAACCTTGTCTTTGTATATGTAACGGTCCTGAAAGTAATGTTAATAATTATTTGCTAATTGTCCGTCAATGCTGACGTTGCTATACCGGCATCGCTTTAACCAATTTGCAGGAAAATTAACAAATATTTACAATATTGCGCACGATTTAATTGAATTTCCCATGTCCTACATTATTTAAAAAGAGGCCCGAATTAATTACAATATTTACCGGTTCATTGAACGATTTGGAAACACGTTTGATAACTTCCGTCTGTCGGACGATTCTCCGCGTGTAACAGATAACATTGCTTTTAATGAGTTCATTCGAGAACTAATTGGTCACGGCGGAGAATTTTTTCGGCCGTGTAATTGAATCTCCGATGAATTATGACTGTCCTCTTGTAATTTAGTTTCTCTAGTTCGTTCGATTCTGATTGGATTCGTCGATTTGCGATATAAAACGTGTAATGAGACGGTGCCAGTAAAACGCTATCATTCGAATTCAAAAGAACTATCATAATTCCTCAAATTATGTTATCTCATAATTTCAATATTGATGAGAAAAAATATACCTATTTTTAGTATTAAATGTACTTGTAAGTATATGTTTACTTATCTCGAAACCTTAAAATCCAGATATTTACTCACATATTTATCGGCTAGTTACTTAATATTCACACATACCAAAAACTTACATCAATTTAATCATTATTAAAGCCAAATTACTGGACAAATTCAATACACAACACATCATTCATCATTTGATGAAATGCTACAAAAAAACTCGCTTCAAAATAATCAAATTCTCCATTCCTCACAAAATACTCACACACACACTTACGTATATATCCTCATCTCAACCTCCTTTAAACAAACTACTACCACCAGTAGCAGCAGCCAGACAAACGCAGTCGGAGCCACACTTCACCCGCCGCAACTTCTCGCGCAATATCCATGATGGACCGAGGCGCGCGGGTGCGCGAATGCGAGACGATAATATTTCATTCGCAGGCACACCCGTCTGCTATCATTTTTCAATAGTCCGTAGCGCATCGAATTCTCTTTCTCTCTTACTTTGCACTAACCTTTACCCGATGCAAATGAGGTCGCCCCGATAGAGCCGCGAAATATATATAATAAATCCGCGAGGGGGTAGATATTTATGCCCATTATAAGAGGAAAAGAGGAGATAGTTTGCAAGCGTTTAGCCGTAGATTTTTCCGGCGCTTTGTCCGCGGCACGTGCGCGCGCGTATACGTTTTCTTGAGTTATGGGGTTGAGAAGCGAGTAGGTTTTTCTTCGCTGGGGTTATGGAGTTCTTGAAACATGGGGGACGCTTCTTATTAAGCCGTAGAGAACGAGAGAGAAAGCGTTAGATAATCCTCTTTTGGCAAATTTATAGGATAAATATTCTATTTTAGAAAATGTCGTAGGAGACAGTCAGTGACGATGTGTGTCTCTTCCTGAAGAATGATGATATCTATAAGTACATATTTAACTCTTAACTACAAAAAAAATCTCTTTTATTGAATAAAAAACGCTTTCAAACGTCAGAAAACAAATTATCGATGAAGACTTTCAGAGATTACGTTAACTGCACAATAATTACCACGTTTATCCAAGATTCCCAACAACGCTACTTAATAAAGATCAATAACCCTATCCATAAACATAACGAACGCTCATAACCTGCATATCAGGTTTACCTGCCCGAAAATACATTCGAAAAAATCAAAATCATTTTACCATTTCGCTTCGTCCTCGAAAGTTTTATCAATAAACCGGAGTATTACAACCTGTCGGAGCTCTGTTTCACTTAGTTCCGTAAGTTTCGCGCCGTAATAACAGCGCTCTCACTCTCTCTCTCCCTCTCTCTTGCACGCTCGCGCCGGCATTAAACCAATATTGGCCATCGGCGCGTCGAGAGCTGGGGCCGTTTACGTACACCAATAATCCCTCGGCATCCGCTAGCCGTCCATTAACCCTCCCCTACTTCGTCCCCTAGCGCAAAAACCAACAAACATATTCCAAAAGAAACAGCCGTGTCGCTCATTCGACTGCGTAAAAAGTGCACGTGTAGTGTATAAACACTCTCTCTCTCTCTCTTTCATGGGAGGTGGCAAAAAAGGGCTAAAAGCGGGTCAGTGCGGCGTAAACGCGGCCATTAGCCTGATATTCAATAAATGCTTAGAGGCCGGCTTCTCTCTCTCTCTCTCTCTCCCTCTCTCTCTCTCTCGCTCTCTCCTACGCGAAAGTCTCATTACGTAAGGAACGCGTGCGGCTCTCGTTTGCACATATACACACACGTGTACACGCGCATAGGCGAATTGCACGTCAGGAAAGCAAAGTCTAATTAGTATGCTCGCGATCGCAGTGTGATCGCATGCCTATTATCATGTGTAACGAGTTCATGGAAAACGGGATATGCACGCGAGCGAGCTGAGCTGAACTGAACTGTGCCTAACCCCTCGTACACATACACACATACGTTCGGTTAGAAGCTAAAGCCCGCGTGCAGGCGGCGGCTTGCCAGAAATTATTTTCCCGCGGGAGGAGGCGTGGTGGACGACTCGGCGGCCTCGAAAACCTTATTCTAACTCGTTATCGCGCTTTCTCTCTCTCTCTCTCTCTCTCTCTCTCTCTCTCTCTCTCTCTCTCTCTCTCTCTCCCTCTCTCTCTCTCTCAGTAAGTCGTAAAGTACTTTGCTTCGGCTCCTGCTTCTGCACTGCATACTGCATACAAGCTCCCAACCTAAAGACTGGAGGTACGTCGCTCTCGTTTCATGTGCCGGGGACCTTTTCCTGCACACGACGACGTCCTAACATACAAACATTACCGGACCAGCAGCAATTCCACGACTCAATGCTCTGTGCCGCCCGCACTTGCACCGAGAGATTGGAAGACGGCTCGTAGCTACCTGCGACACCACGGCTCACCCCCGCATCACCGCATCACCGCCCACCGCCTATTGCTGGCCTGTATCATCCTGCCTGCACTTCGCCGGCTCTTAGATCGCTTCGACGCACTACACACTGCTTGCACAACCTTCGCGAAGTAGCAGTCCACCAGCATTGCCTCGTAGTCTGTCACTCGCTCTCTGGGCCCTCATCACCATCCGTGGTCTTCGTCAACGGTCTTCATCTTCACCAACGGTCCTTTTAAATGAGTCAGCGTCTCTCCGCCCATATCGCGCGTAGATTGCCCCGCGCATCACGTCGGCGAACCAGGCGCCCTCGCTCCCGCGATCGATTGCCAAATCAGCGTGTGTGCTATCACCTCGCGTGATCCGCAGGGGCCTGCCATACCGACCGTCGCCGCCTTACCGCTTGAGCACTCTTCTTCACTTCACTGTTTTTGTCTAGTCCCCGTAGTCTATCCATCAACCGATGTTTGTCAAAGTGCAAATTTTTAATTATTAATTTTAGCTCTAACTGTATTTTCGTTTGGTTATTAATCTTGAAGCTGTAAACCGTACCGTTGTTGAGCCACCACTCGCCACGAATTCCCCTCGTATGGAACTGAGAGTGTCCGGTGTGTTGCCTGCAAATTGTACGCAACGACCCTGCCCTCGCAACTTGTACTGAATATCCATCTAACTTCCTATCCTGCCTCACTTCATACCTCCCTCAGCTCTGTTATCATCACCGGCGATCTGAATATAAATATGGCCACCCCTTCAGCAGCAAACTCAACCAAACTTCAAGCCTTCATCGACCATCACTCTCTTCACCTTATTCCGTCCTCGCCTACACACCACCAGCTATGGAACCACTCTCACACCTGGATCGACCTATTCATCACTTTCTCTGCAGTAAAATGTTTCGCATTACAATGATAACATAAAACATTCATCTGACCTAAGTAATGTTCATTAACATTAGTTCCAGAAGTCTTTGCTTCTCTGCATTTCGTTCACATAGACGATATTGAAATTCTCGTTCGTCATCATCATTCTCTCTATTACGTCATCTTCTCCTACATTTTATACGTCTTTCAATTGAATTAACCTGAATAGAATGAGGTTCCGATGTATTTGAATTATCAATAACATTAGTATCGCAACATTCCTTATATCGACTTCTTCTTTCATCTGCTAAAATCCGTTGCCTTAGTTAATATTCCCTCTCCTCTACAGAAGTGCGTCTAATTCTAGGTCTATGACGACGGTCATTTCATTAATTACCTTATTAGGATGATGTTCCGATCTATTTGAGTTATTATTGATATTATTACTGCAACGTTCCCTGTATCGTCTTTTTCTTTCAAATACTAAAATCCGTTGCCATTCTCGAAATTTTCTTTCCTCGTCAGAAGTACGTCTAATTCTCGGTTTACCGCGACGACGATTTTCATTAACCCATTAATGCCCATGCCTATTCTGGAATATCTAGAGAAAAAGTAGCTATTCGATGTAGGACAAGGCTTCAAAATAAAAGTAAAAAACCAACAAAAATTTTTTTGCAATTTGTTTAAACAATTAATGGTTAAACAAATTAATAACAAGTGGTTTTTTTTTAAACTGACAGCGGAATTCGATTCTATGGAAAAAATTACGTAG
Source organism: Torymus texanus (assembly GCA_036873485.1). Classification (NCBI taxonomy): domain Eukaryota; kingdom Metazoa; phylum Arthropoda; class Insecta; order Hymenoptera; family Torymidae; genus Torymus; species Torymus texanus. Next base: position 3,761,838 of record JAYJLV010000027.1, on the reverse strand, counting down.
AAATCCATAGCATCGTCATTTTCTTTTGTCAATGACTGTTTTATAAAAAATATAAATATATAGCAATAAAACAAATCTAGAAAAAGGCCAAACCCCGCTTGTGCCCATGCTCAAACCAGAAAGTTTTTGGTAAAACTAAGTATTGGAAATAGGACAAGACCAAAAATAAACGAAACGTGGCGAAAAAACAAACCAATTTGCAATTTGTTTAAAAAAAATTGTTTAAACAAATTATTGCAAAATTATTTTTTTGGAAATCTGATAGCGGGAATCGATTTTCCGGGAAAAATTAGTAAAGAATAACTAAATATTTTGCATATTTTGTAATACTTTCGATGCAATAAGCCTGCAAAAAACAGTAAAAAATAGTGGTTAAAATATAGCAGATTTACATGTTCGGGAATGTTTAGTAACGGTAAAAATTGTTTTTCAGACAAGATGCGTAAAAGTGTTTTTTTCTTTATGATACGGCATAGCTAAAAATAATTCGTGAATTCCAATTATAATTTGTGTCAAAAAAGCCTGCTAATTATTATTTTCCGTTGAATTGTATATTATTCTTTTTTTCAATTTCTGTATGATTTTAAGAAATATCTTTATTACACAATTTATTTTTAACAATTTCGATCTAAGACAAATGTATGAAAAAGTTTTTGACGCAATAGAAGCCAATATTGGGATGTCATAAATCTGAAAATATCAGTCTTACAATTATGCATATATAGGACTAAAATTTTTTCACATATGTCAACTACTGCTTGCGTATGTACGTAGTTACAGAAAATAATGCCTGTGACTAGATCAATGCGAGTAAAATACTAGCAGTATATGCAAGTTGATCAAGAGGAAGCTAACCATGGAAGGTACATCGACATTGCTTTTATACCAGAAGATGAGAGTCATTCTGAAGCAGAATCATCTGATGGAGAAGAGATTGATTATGACTCTGGTGAAGGCTTTTTACCATATGGTTCATATGAGGAAGTTGTTAGTGCATACAGCAATGCTCAAAAATTGTTAGAACCAAATCATGTTTATAAGTGGTAAGATGATTGTACTATAAATGATTATTCAGATACTTCGAACATTCATAATTTAAATGAAACTTTTGTAAATAATTCACAAAATAAAAATTGTTTCGAATTATTTCACTTATTTTTTTTCGAAAATATCAAGAAACATATCATCGAAGCTACTGTAGCAAATGGATACGATTTAACAGAGGAAGACTTTGATAAATTTTTAACGATTATTATGATAACAAGTTATAATATTCGTAAGAGACAAAGGCATTACTGGTCTAGCACAAAGACTTTGGGGTGTGATGTTGTACAAGAAATTATGTCTCCGAATAAGTTTGGAGAAATAAAAAGGAAACTGAGATTTTATAAGATAGATGATAAAAATTGAGAACGATAAAGTATGGAATGTTAGAAAAATATTTGACTTATTTCGAGAAAATTGTACTCAGTTTGGCTGGTTCAAGTGTGACCTATCTATTGATGAAATAATGGTTAAATATTTTGGTAAATTGGGTATAAAGCAATGCATTCTCAATAAACCGATTAGATTTGGAATCAAGTTATGGGCAATATGTTTATCTGATGGATTTATTTTTGACCTTGACATTTATTGTGGTAAATTAGGAAAAAAATCCGATATACTACAAAAAAATGCATTAGGATCTAGAGTAGTTATGAGAATGGTTGATAGACTTTTGATCATGGTAACGGCAGAAAAGTTAGAAAAATATCAACTGTATTTTGATAATCTTTTTCCTCTCCAGATTTATTAGTACACTTGAAAAAACTAGGACTTTTAGCAACTGGTACTGTTAGAAAAGACAGAGTAAAAGTTGATGTTTCTCTTCCAGACAAAGCAAAAAAGGGGAACATTTAAAAGTCCCTATGACGAAACTTCCAAGCTGAACTGTGTAACGGTTATGGATTCAAAAGCTATATCCATCGTTTCTACTGCCCATGGCATTGAACTAAAAATTGCAATGCAGAGGTATGACAAAGAAAACAAATGTAAGGTAGCTGTAGAGTTTCCCAATGTATTTTTCAAGTATAACACAGGCCCACAAAAAAAAAAGTGCCCGGTTCTGGGAGGGAGACTAACATATCCTTATGTATTTTTGACCGCT
>JAYJLV010000027.1:3721696-3740106 GCA_036873485.1 Torymus texanus | reverse complement strand
GTGTGTGTGTGTGTGTGTGTGTGTGTGTGTGTGTGTGTGTGTGTGTGTGTGTGTGTGTGTTTATATATATATATATATATGAGCGCCAGAGCAAAATCGAAAAAAGCACGTCTCGCTCGAGTGCGTGGACGCGCGCAAACTTATTTACGCTACGAAATGGAATATTAATAATTTCATTTTTTTTTCTTCTCCGCGGGGCTTTTCATAACGTTTTCACGGCGCTTCATCGATGATACGTGAACCTAATGGAAATAAAATTACGTACGGTATTCAAAAAGGGTTTCCACTATCGCACATTTATTTCCAGTTAGCTTTTATTTCATTATTATTGTTATTATTGTTATCACAGTAAAAAAATAACTATAAATTCTTACTATTCCACAAAAAATACTGTAATTCTCCGAAACATTCCAAAAGCAGTACATTATGATGGTAATTTTTTCAAGAATTCCAACTCTGTTAAAAAATTATACTATTATTATATATAATATATAAAACTTCAATGTACAACAACGAAAACACACACACATACTTATCTTCAACTTCACATTTACGTCATCAATTATATACCCAAAAATAACTTCACTCCCAATTGATACAACGTCGCACTTCTCCTATACACTAAACAACTCGAGATCCTTATCTCCATATACACAAATCTCACCGATACTCATTCTATTTTTCCATCCAATCCAAAAATCTCAAAAAAAGCACAATTAAAAATCACCCTCCAGGCTCTATACTACACGATTATGTATTCCGATCGGTAACGATACGCGCGACGTCGCGGTGATGGAACGCTTTCCTGTGCTTCGACTCGCGTTCCGTTCCTTCCGGACGTACAGAGACCGGGCGACGGACAGGCACGTGTATAATACGTTTGATTAAAGGTTGGCTCAGTTGCCACTAGTTTAATAGGGGAGTGGTATATTAGTACGAGAAATGGAAAAATTAGGGGGTTGGAAAATGGGTATACACAACTTTTAGTAAAATATGTTTTAATAGATATAGCAATTGTGACAATTACTAATCACTTACTATATACAAAAATCCAAACCATAAACAATAACCCTTCCTCTTCACAAAAAGAAGGTTCTACTCAACGAAAATAGAAGACAATAATAACGCATTATCTCGACGAAAAATAGTACACACAAAAACCTACACCCCATCTCTTTCTCCGCTCTATTGTATACAAGAAATTGTATATCTATATACATAAGGTCATATCTATAGATATACAATTTCTATTGAAAATAAACAATTTTGAGACATTGATACTCAAAAACCTACTTGTCATATCGAAAAACTGAAAAGGAACTTTTTGTTCACAATTTCGCGCTCTACACGATTCCGTTGAGTAAAACATACATTTACTGAACAGGTTGTATACCTGCTTCCCTTGAGTTCACGTCGGACAAGCGTAGTCATCGCGCGTGTTTGTTCGCGATGGCATCGGCTATACTATATAGAAGCGACGTAGACGGCGAAGATAATTGCTATCGTACTCTACCAACGCCTCGTTATCCAATGCTTGCGCGTTTCTTCATACACACACACACGCGCGCGTTTTTGCAGAATTTCGCCGCGAGGTAATTTACCTCCGGCAAGAGATAACGTCGTCGCTTCAGACGGACCGCAAGGAATTGAATTTTCAGCGGCCGCGTGTAGGTTTTAAGTTGTTTACCGGCACGACGACGGTTACTGGAAGAGATGAAAGATCGTTACAATCACGTATAAAAGTATATATTTTATACTATAGGTATAGAAATTTTAACGCGACGATTCTTCGTTCCCTCGACAACACGGGGGAGGTAGAAAGATAATTATAATTGAACGAGTCGAGTTGTTATATCGGCAGCTATATAACCTCTCTCTGTCTATTTCTCGTGGACAAATGGCATTCGATATCAATCTTAGCTCCCTCGGTCCCTTTAATGCCACGTCGCTGCGAGAAATCAAAGATCCGACGATACGATTCTACAACAACGTTATTATACCTATCGAGACTATATATAGACACAGACACACAGGCGCAACACTTCTCTCCCATTTTCATTTAAAAAGCCTGCGCGCGCGATAATTCCGGAGAAAAGGAAAACAGAAAGAGCGAGAGAGAGAGAGAAATGGAAACGTCGTCGTCGTTGCATTTATTTCCATGCCATTGAGCCTGAGAACTACTGCGGAAGAGAAGCGCGTGCCAATCTTGGCGCGCAGAGACTATGGCGCAGACCGTAGGGAGAGAAAGAGAAAGAGAGCTAAACGGATGAGCGTGCGACGTTCGATTTCTCGTCGCTCTTTCTTACGGAAGGTATTTAAATCGGCTTGTTTTCGTCGCGCGTAATCGATAGACGCTTCAGTTGCGAGTTTAAGATGTTTTTTGATTATTGCTGGATTATAGATTGGTTGAATGCGCTTTGATAGCGTTTTTTATTTATTTTAATGAAATTTAAATATGTCTTTTGAAGACAATTCTTTGAGTAAATATGTAACTTTTGTAAAAATAGTTGAAATAAACATTATATTATTGTAAACCGATAGAGTTTTAAGAATATGTAATTGAAAAAAACGTAAAATTGATGATTACAAATGAGCATTCAGAGCCAAACCCATTATACATAGAGCATCGAGAAAAAGTTGAAATCGACACTCTGCAAACAACGGCGCCGAGTTGCTATTCAATACTAAAAAAAAATGCTGTACCAAAGAGATACACTGAGCAATTTCAATAGCAAACAAAAGTAGCGATCTCGATTCGTTGTATCAATATACTCATACAACCTTTCTTTTGTTTTTTTTTCAGGCGCACTGCAGATCATCGAGTCCGACTCGCCGGATCAGGGCAAGTACGAATGCGTGGCAAGCAATATCGTAGGCACAGAGTACTCCAAACATACCCAGCTTTACGTTAAAAGTGAGATTACAGTTTACTATATTAGCTTATGAATGAAAGTGTGTTTCGTTCTTGTTTATGCACCGTGAGCAAGAATCAATTGTCTATTCTCGAACAATGTGTAACGGATAATCGATGGTACTTTGAAAAAAAAAATATATGTGTAATCCTGTAACGGACTTCTCGAGATTTTTAATATATCGATTCAGGGTTTATTTTTTATCTCGCAAACATCGTATATTTTAATAACTTTGATTTTTTTCCTTTATTACATTTTTTATCTTATTAGATATTACATTGAATCACAGCTAAAAGCGCCCGCAATATCCGTTACGTTAAACGCCAATAATCGATTCACGCAGTCTAATTTTATTATCTTCGCAATAGAGGTTACGTCTCCTTACATCTTTATAAATATTAACAAAAATGTTCTACGTGAAAATTCAATTTCGCTTCTTATTTCTGAAAAAAATTCTGTACTCTACAATATCCAAAAAGAGTACTTCTAGAAATTACACATCCAATTAAATTATTTAATCTCCGGTGTTATCACCTGTACTGCGCGAGAAATGTAACCCCGTGATCGATCAATATACGGATTGCCTTCAAAATAGACCATATTCGACTGAATCTATGAAGCTTCCGTGCACTGTTTTAACTTTGTAACACACTTCAGCGGGAAATGAACTGCAATATTTAGATCGCGCTATGCAACATTTGTGGCAGCGATGGAAAAATTTGTAGTGCAGGTCTCCGGTTTCTTAAAATCGCATATGTGTGCACAAATACCAATAGATTAGTAATTCTACTTTTCACACAGTTGAGTTGTCTTAAAAACGATAGATTGTGACTGTTTACAATAATGTACCTAAAAACGGCATTCAAGAAAAGTAAAATCTTCTTTTTGTTAATGTAGGATTGAAATTACATTCTAATACTTTGAAGCTGCTTTAAGCTTCTACTTTTTCAAGATAGGAAAATCTCCTTTAATTCTAATAAAATTTTAACTTTTGAAGTGCAGTGAAAATTACATTTTAAATATAATGTTCTCTCCATAAGACAGAAATTGCTCAATTCTTCTTACTCATTTATAATTCTACTTCTGCATTTTGCCAACGCTTTTGATCATTCTACTTCTGCATTTTCCCAACTCATTTGATAGGTAATCCAAACGGTTATATTAACTATAAATTTTTTGCATAGTCGATCGGAAATTTTTGACATTACGATTGACAGAATTTTTTTCATTGGAGAATCATTTATTCTACAGTGCATTGTAAATCTATCGTATCGGTTATTAAAGACGCAGCACAGAAATGACAATTTTCATGTAATACAAATATAAAGATATATTAAACATTTGTAAATGAAATATGAAAATTGGATATTAATAATCTGTCTAGTATAGATTACTGTTAGACCGAATTTCATTTGAAATTACTTTATAAATTATACTAATTATCTATAATTTGTAATGCACTATACTGTTAATGAATTTGGATCTAAAAATGATAAAACTAAAGTATTATAATAACCCGGAATAATTTAATTTAATCAAATTCTTATTATATTCCTGTACTCACAGAAATATTTAAGTTGAATATTATTCAATTATTTTTGTATGTATGTGTGCGTGTATTTTTTTAAGTCTAATGATACTTCAACTACATTTTAACTCTTAAGCCTACATAAAACAAATGGCTATTTTCGTACGCAAAAAATATTTTTATTTAATTCTCTATCTAAAATAGCAAAAACCTTGAGTAAAAACTGTAACTTTACATTAAATATCTAATACTCATTACCACTCAACGTGTAACTCAACAAACAACCGGTTTTTTTTTCGCAGTGCGCCGAGTAACACCGCACTTTTCAATCCCGCCGGAGCCCTCATACGAGGTAATGCTGGGTGCGTCGCTGAACCTCACCTGTGTCGCCGTCGGCGCACCCATGCCGTTCGTCAAGTGGCGCAAGGAACCCGCCACTGATCTCACGCCTGACAACGAGATGCCACCCCAGGGCAAGAACGTTCTTATACTGAGAGATATCCAGGAGTCGGCGAATTACACCTGCGTGGCACAAAGCGATTTGGGCATCATCAACGTTACCACTCTTGTTAAAGTTCATTGTAAGTACGATGGTATATATTGGGACGATTTTACCAATCAGAATTGACAAGAGAAATTCATACACGATTCATTCGTTAATCATACATTTTCCTATTCGAATTAAATTGTATTCAAGGTTTCGTTAATTAGATTATGTGAAAGTCAAAAGGCGAGGATAATCCGCCTTGTTAACACTAAGCAACCTCGTTACTTATAAAATCGACCATACACATCTTTATTCCAACCTCGCCACAACAAAACTTACCCTCCCCTCACCCTCTACGTGTCAACGAAAACCAAAACCCTCGTTCCTGATCCTTATTCAAAGTAGCTATCCCTCCACCTCTTCTAGTCCAGTCCCCTTCGTATGACTAACCGAGACTCCACCCCATCTAACCATCAACATCTTTTGATCTCATCTCTCTCTCTCTCTCTCTCACTCTCTTGCAGCACTACCACTAGCCCCAGAGAACGTGCAGGTATCGGAGATCACGGCTATGTCGGTAAAACTGAGTTGGTCGTACAAGGGTCCAGAGGAACTTGCCTACTATGTCATCCAACACAAGCCGAAACACGCTAATCAGGCGTTCGCCGAGATATCTGGTATTACCACTATGTATTACCAGGTCAGGAGTCTTAGTCCCTACACTGAGTATGAGTTCTTCGTGATTGCCGTGAACAGCGTTGGACGTGGACCGCCAAGCAATCCCGTGGTCGTTACCACTGGTGAAACCAGTCAGTATTCCATTGAGTTTTCTTATTTTCTTTCTTTTATAAGCTTGTTGTTTGTTCACTTCTATTGGGACAGAGGGTTACTTTTTTGGGGGAAAAAGGATTTGTTTGGGATAAGGGATTAATCGATTGATTCACATACACTGTTTTGTGAAGCTATTGTGTTTTAAGATAAAGATTTTTTACGATGCGGATGAGAAAATGTTTTGTAGGATATACGAAGAGAATTTTTTCTTCTATTTGGCGTAACTGATTTTTGGGTAATAATAAGTCGTCAGAGTGGTAGAAGAAAGTAGGGATCATTGATATTTTTTAATGCAATCCGTCATTTAATACGCAAATGGTTCTATACAGGATAGATGCCTATAGAATGTTGAGCTAAACTATATATTATTCACATATCGGAATATAATAGGTGTATTTATGTACCCCTATGATCAACTAGCCCTGCTTTCTACCTCGTGTTATTATGATGATTATAATTATTACCTTTTTTATTATAGGAGACACTTTTTAAATTGAAAAATTGAAATTAGATGTTCTTATTCTAAATTCATTCGTCGTATGCAGAACATTTTCTCATACGATTTCTATTTTAATATTCCTGTTATAAAATTATAATCTATAAAAATTTGAGACTTTTCAATTTTCAGCAATAATATTCACGTCGAGAATTCGATCTTAATTAAAAATTAATTTTACTCTACTGCATTATTAAAAGGATTAATAATATCAAAAGTTATTATAATTTTACTTGATTCAATAAAATATAATTACAACGATCGAATTGTCGACAGAATCATATATTATCATGTAATTATGACTCGATGAAATACATTCGCAAATAAACACTCTGTACACGAGGTAAAAAGAAAAAGAATACATCATCATATAAACATCACCTCGTTTTTTTTGCACTCATTCGACGCAAATATCATAACGAGTCGTAAGGACGATGTAGATTTTGTTTTTGCACAAAGCTAGTGTGATTTTTGTACAAAAAAAAACAAAATATATAAAAAAAATATTTTTGAAACGGTTTTTGAGGGAAATGTTTTTTACTTTTTTCCATGCTGTCAATCGCGGACACGATTCGAATTACATGTAAGTGACATATAATACAACAAGCATTTTTGTAGCCTACCAGAAAGCACTTTTGCACTTTTTTCACATTTTCTCCTTTTTCACTGTTTTTTCTCTATCACTCTTTTTCACTGTCTATATCTGTAATAGAATTTTTTCATATCTTTTTTCGGCTCCTTGTATCTTTTTTGCCTATGCGATCTTTTGCACTCGCGTGTTTTTTCGCCGATTTTTTGAGTGATGATTAGCATTTTTTTTACATAACCGTCGGCTATATATTAACTGTGGAAAAGATTTTTTGCGACTTTGTTCACCAACTGCACCAGTTTTTTCTCGACTTTTAGAGCACCTCATTTATCACCGCGCCGAGAGAAGTTAAACCTTTAGCCAGACAATGGATTCCTATTACTTCCACTGGAAACGAAACAAGTTTTTTCCAAAAAGTCATGCAAATTAAAAAAAAAATTATAACCATACCTAAAGTACCATCCATGAATTTGGCTAACTTATATGTCCACTCTAGTCACACCACTGCATGTAGTATTCAACTAAAATGACTAGATACAAAATGAGTGGCAGTCATTTTAATTCGCGTGATAAAAGAAAATAAAAACGGAATACTTCTCTCGGTGGCACGTGCCTGTGCGTCCCTGTAAATACGAGCGAGCGAGAGTATCTCGTTCGTGTTTTCACGAGCGCCCGAAACAATGTCCCACAGTCGAGTGAACCCATGAATAATCAATTGAACTTTTCTATACACAGCGGAATCAACGAATGGAGGTGCCAGTAAGTCAAAGTCACGTATTAAGAGTGCCGTAGTGATTTTGGTTTTCTTTTTTTTTATTTTTCCTCACACGACACGAAAGCGTCATCAAGTCCGATAGGATGATGCTCAAATCCATTCAGAACCAATGCACTCCTATCGGATTTGCTCACATGATTTTGTTTTCTTTTAGATGAGTTTATTATTGTGTGTGGCACATCGTAGATCCACTATAGTTACAACACCAGCGACAAAATTATTGACTTTCTGTTTTTTACGAAACACCATTTTTTATTATAACACCATCACACTATTTGATTTAACTTTATTGATATTTTTCAAACTTATATTGTGATTTTCTTTGAATTTTTGGATTTTCGCTTATGATTTCTAGGTAATGAAACTAACTGTATTATTTTTCTTACGTTTAATATTACTTATATATACCCACCAGACTTTGGATATTTAGTGAAACACAGTATACATATATATATTTAGCAATCGACGTACATAAATCGGTGTAACCTAAAGGACATTTTGTTTCTCCTTGTTTGCAGAACCAGGTAGCGCGCCACGTCGAGTGCAGGTTCGCCCACTGAGTTCGACCACAATGGTCATTCAGTGGGACGAGCCGGAGACACCTAATGGCCAAATAACGGTTAGTATCCAACGCGAAGTCGAAGTTCCTCGCCTTCCCCTTACGCGAACGCTCGCGCGGTCGATTCATTAAGAAAGTTGCCCGCTGATTTATCCCTTCAACTCTCTTCCGTCTAATTCAACTTCGGCCATTCTTATCACTTGCGAGAATGGCCGTGTGTTCGACAAATTAATTGCCCAGCCACGAAATAATAAGTGTAAATCGTTTTGGAATCTCCGTTCGGGATGTACTATTTTGTTTTATAACTTTAAAAAACATTTGAATGATTGTTTACGAACGCAATTTCTAGTTTACCGACATTATCTCCAATTAAAACGCCGAGTTGCAAACCTTTCTTTACATAAACGGTCTTTTGTATCTTAACTTACCCTCAAATATTAAACAATGAGCAAATCTTTATCATTAAATTTTTCAATCGTAATAAACTGATATTAGTTACGGTATACCGACATTCAACATAACTTCAAACTATCGGTAACTCAACCAGTCGGTAAAAAGGAACTAATTCTTCTCGAACCAGAATATAAAACGAACAAAGATCAACTTTCCAACTCGATTCACTCATTGTTCACAATTTAACCTAAACTAATACTATTTATTTTCTCCGCACCGATCGCGTAGGGCTACAAAGTGTACTACACGACGAATCCAAGCCAGCAGATGTCAAACTGGCAGTTCCAAACGGTCGACAACAACCAGTTGACGACAATCTCAGAACTGACGGCCCACGTGATCTACACGATCCGTGTGCAGGCACTGACAAGCGTTGGACCAGGACCGCTGAGCGCTCCAGTGCAGATAAAGACACAGCAGGGGGTTCCCAGCCAGCCGGAGATGTTATCCGCAGCCGACATTACCGAGACCACGATCACCCTCAAGTGGGAGAAGCCGGCGCACAGTGCCGAGAATATACTCAGCTACGAGCTGTACTGGAACGATACTTACTCTCAGGTAATTATTATTACGTGCACGTGTATGTGTGTGTGTGTGTGTGTGTGTGGGGGGGGTGCCTCGGGTTGTTGGGTGAATTGACGGTGTAAGTGTAGGTATTACAGAGATTGACGATGTTATTGTAGGATGATGAAGGACCAGCAGCGTAATATATACGGGAGATGTATTACGCAATAGGTCCTCCGACAATTTAGCAGAAAATTGTAATTGGGATCGGTGATACAAGCGAGGTTTGCAGTGATATGCATTAGTAATCGTTTTTAGTGATAGAAAATCTTGCAGTCTTTAATGAGAGTTTAAATAAAGAGCATTTGTCGATAGAAATGCTGTAGTTTGATAACTTATGAAGTAATTTACACCTACATTCACCCTATGGTACACGATATATTATATTACCAGTAACCGAAAAAAATGACCACATGATTACAATCACATAACACGATTGAAATTAACATAAAAAATTATGTTTTTGTTATAATAGTATTATTTATAATCTATCTTTGTTTGATTTAATAATAGGTTTTGGTTTTTAATAGCCTATCCTTGTTATTGACTTATCCGGCATCTATTATGTAAGAAGATGATTTGAAAAATTTATTTCGTTGCTTAAATCTATGACTCATTGTAAGCTAGTAGACATTACAACGAGGGGCTACTCGCAGTGGAAATCACTTGAGCAGGGTAGGATGAAATCGATTTTGTGTATGTGAAATCATTGAAATCATTATGAACTACTAATCACGTTATGTGCAGAAAAAAAAACTTTCTTTACTAGTACCTTTACCCTTTCAATCGTAAATTCATTCCGACAAACAATATTCTAGATGTTCTATAGAGATTGCTTGCAAAAGGACAAAATATTCGTTGCACGTGTTGGTTTCTTTTATTATATACGCAAAAGTAAAAGAAAAAGTTCATTAAAAAACACGAAAGTATTCATATTTTTAAAAAGTGTTGCAAAGTCTCAATAAGTGACTGTTATTTGTTAAAAATGTTGAAAAAGAAAAAAGATAAATACTATGTAAGTACGACAAATAGTAGCGCGTACTACCTGCGGGTCATGGATTTGTTCAAACGTTGGAGTATGTTTTAAGATCTCAAAATATAAATTATTCAGTCTAATTAGATCCTCTGTTATATCACATGCACATAATAAAAGTAGAAGAAGCAGGCTCCCTTTTGCTTTTCGTAAAATTCAATAATATCACATTCAAATTTTCATTTTAGTTACAAAAATGTACTGATATAAATTTTTAAAATTCACAATAACTTTATCGGAAATTGATATTATTAAAATCCGAGAAATGCGAATGAGAGCTTAGCTTTTCTACTTTTATCGTCTGGGCTCGATATTTGAATGACTTTTTTGGTAATTATTACTGAATTCGTGAGAAAAGCTAAAGAAAGCTCGAGTTTTCTGCTTTTGTCCTCTGTGCTCGGTATTTAAATGCCTTTGTTATTAATTAATGTTACTTACTGAATTCTGAGAAAAGCAAATGAAAGTTCGATTTTCTACTTTTATCTTGAGTATTCGATGTTTGATTAACTTTATTGGTAACTGATATTACTGAATTCCCGGAGAAGCAAAGGAAATCTCAAATTTTCTTTTTTTATCAAGTGATTGACTTTGTTGGTAATTGATATTGCCGAATTCACGGACAAGCGAAAGAAAGCTCGAATTGTCTACTTTTGAAGGAGTTTCACATACATATGAAAATGGTATTTTAACGGTCTTTTAGAGTCGATTTCTGGCATCGAAAAATAAAGCCCAACCCCTGTAAATCTCAATAAGCCTTTTATCAAGGGTAGAGAAGGTAGAGACGAATCTCAAATATACTGCATTTTATTAAAAAATGATATCTCTTTTATTGATCATCACTCTACAAGTGCTTACGTTACAGAAACGAGCAGAAATGATTGAATAAGTAGGCAAAAAAAGCTTTAATTTGAGTTTTAGTTCGTAAAAAATATTGATTATTCAGGAAAATATTAAGTAAAGATTGCGAAAAAATTTAGTGAAAATATCTTTGGAAAAATTGGTGAGAAGAAGGAACATGTTGAATCATTTTTTTCTTCTATCTATGATTGTTAATATTTTCCTGAGGAATCAACATTGTATTATGAACCAAAGATAAAATTGAAGCGTTTTTCGCCTACTTTTATAATCTTTTCTGCTCGTTTTTTTAACGTATTTAAGCACTTGCAGAGTGATCACCAATACAAGAGATATCATTTTTTTTTTAAAGGAAGCATATTTCAGATTATATGACTCGCATCTTGAGAAAAATCCCATTGGAACGAATTACTTACGGGGCTGGGCTTCATTTTTCGATGCCAGAAATCTACTTTCAAAGAATCGTCAAAATCCGTTTCTCATGTGTGTGACACTCCCTTTGATTATAGATAATTGACAGATATTACTTAATTTTGAGAAAAGTAAATAAAAGATCGATTTTTCTTTTTTTATCGCGTGTATTCTCTAACAGTATGTAATATTCATATCGCTACCTAAAGTAAATAATAAAAACATTATTACTCAGAATAATTCCTTAGAAAAATATTCGAAAACTATTGTCCATTTTATTTATTTACTATAAAGCGTTAGAATACGATGTTACATAAATTCTGTGACTTTCCGGAATAACCGAATAAGTCCACTTTTTTTGAAAATTGAGATAATCACAGATTTTATATCTTCAAATAGGCCTTTTTCATTTACCACTTTCAGTAGTAGCAAAAATATTACCGTAAAGCTAAAATTCACCCGAAACGTAACCAGATAAGTCCATTTTGCAAATTTTCTGACCGGAATCACCGGATAAGTCCATAATTTTTTTCGTTTATGGCAGTTATCATTTATTTTATTTATTCAAATTTAATATGAATATGATGGCTAATATATATTTATCTGTTTATTTAAAAAATTCCTATACAATATTTAAAAATTTTACAATATTAGTACAATACAAATACACTACAAATGATAGTAAATTTAATAGAAATGTCACAAAAATAGAAAGTTATAACATGAATTCATTGAACAATTGCTAATTTTGTAATTTATTACATCCATAATTAAATTAAGGAATACGCTCTAAAATAAACGCGAACCGTACCATCAGAAAATGTATAACCTGTTCAAACCAGCGTGTAAATAAGTGTTTTGAATGTGTCAATTGACTATAGTTAAGTATCGCGACTCATCTCGTTTCTCCCGATTTTACATATAAGTTTGAACATTAAAACCCGTTTTTCTCGGAAACTCGAAAAGTGGAATTTAATCACTAACAAAAAAAATAACAATTTTATATAGAATCAATTTAAATTGATTTCATTGTGATTCTTGAAATCATTTGAAATCGTCGTGAAATCGATTCATTTTTGCTATCACTTCCACATAATTTTCTGAAGTGAGTAGCCCCTCACATTACAGGCTTTAAAAATATAAAAAATGTTTGTATCATCAATTGGCAAATCAACAAATTATACTTAATATTCATTTTAGAACGGCCAGTAATTGATATCATCTCACTAATTGAAATTTACTGGTAAAATTAAAAATATAGAACTTAAAAATATCCAGAAAAACCCGTGTTAAAAGTTTTCTTTTAACAGCACGCAAAGTATGAGTTCATTATTTTAGATTCGTATCATATATGAAATAATATAAAAATGATAAAGAAAAAACATTATATTCTTTATAAAAATAACTAAAATTATAATCAAGTGCATTGTGAAACCCATAATGCATCGATTCTCGTTATTTTATATATAGTAAATTTTCTATAATAACGAGTATACGAGCCTTCAACGTATCCTCATTTTCGCTTCACCACCAAACCAAAAAAAAACTTCTCACTCACTAATATTCTCTCTCCCTCTCTTTTTGCATCTTGCAGGAAAAGTACCACCGCAAGATCCCAGTATCGGAGAACTACACGTTGTCGAATCTCTACCCGAACACGATGTACTACGTGTGGCTGGCCGCGCGCAGCCAGCGCGGCGAAGGCGCGACGACGATTCCGTTGCCTGTGCGCACTAAGCAGTATGGTAAGCAAAAGAAAGAGCGCCGCGTTCGCGCTCACCATCCTCCGTTCCGCGTATCGTTCCGCCTCTTCCCGACGTCGGATCCCGTGGATTCGTGGCGGGGCTCGACGTCGGGGGAACGATACACGGCGGTTGGGCGAGCGGCACGCAGCCGAGACACATACAGGTAGGATCAAAACAAAAATCAATCAAAAAAAAAAAAAAAAAAAAAAAAAAAAGTTTAGAACAGAATTTTATCGACAAACAGCAAATAAAAAAAATGTATGATTTTTTTTTTCTGGAATATAAAAAGGAGAGTAATCACACGCTTCTGCTGTAATTAATTGATTCACGATGTTGAAAGCTCCCCGTAAGATGCATATTTACCGTAATGTACCTTAGTTCTTTACTTGCTCTGTACAGTTGGATAAAAAAAAATGGGAGGGGGCAAAGGGGTTTTGAAGAGACCACTTACTTTCCTTTCCCTTTTGGTACTGTGTAGTAGATTTTGCTGTGTAACGTAGAGCTTTGACAGCCAGAACAACAAAGGGGAAGGATAATTGTACATGATGATGAAGAAAGATAACAAAAAAAAGAAAATATGAGAAAAAGAAAGAATGTTGAGAGCACAGAAGTTTGTGAATTTGATGGCAGGCCAAGTGTGGGAGAGTGAGAATGACTGCATGCCTTGCAAACGAAAAAGCCGTTTTTGGATGCCACTTTATATATATATATATATATATATTTATATATACGTATACATATCATACATATAAATTGCACTAAGCACTGCATCGATATATATGTGTGCATTTTGGGCACCTCTTTTTCATTCTTAATTCAAAGGAAAAAGAACCTTTACCTCTTTTGTATTTAAATTATTTTTTTTTCGTCTTTTATTTCGAGAGAAGAATGTTATTTAGTTCGATTTTTAAGATCCTCTTATCCAATTATTATGTCTTTCTGCTATTGTTTTTTGTTCAAATTGTCTTGCTTCAGGCTGTAAGCGTCTTGATTCTTCGTTAGAGCTTTAAGATTTGAGTGCTGACAAGACTCATGGCGTATTACTGCCTGTTGCTTGATTAGAGACTGTTTTTAAAAAAAAAAAGGGGACTTTGAATAATTGGAAACATACAAAAACGATGTGGCTTTTTAATGTGTGACACAGTCTTCAAGTGTCGTTGTATCGTGCTTCAAGTGTAATTTAAAAATGATTAAATTTGATATGTCTTTAAAGTGAACTAATTAGTATTATTAGTATTATATAAAATAGTAGTGGTAGAATTAATAAAATTAATTAGTAAAATTAAATGTTTATAAATAAATACTGACATACTTATACTACTATTTGTAAATAAAATAGGACGATACAATGAAAGTGATTAACTGTGTGCGAAGGGGATGTTAAAGTCATAATAATGTGTGTATTTGTCGACTGACTTATGATTTCTCTTATCAAACAAATTTCCGCATATATTCTGTCGAGTTTACAAAAAGTAAAATTTCATAAAATTCGAAATTTTGCTAGTCTTTTGTATATTTTATTGGCGTCTTAAATAATAATAAAATATTTCTGATAAAATATATAATTTCATTATTTTATTCAAGTCAGTCGGCAAATCACGACTTTCTCATCCCCTTTGCTTCCTCAAAATTCTCTCCAAAACAAAAAAAAACGATCTCTGTACGAGATCGAATCTTGGGTTCTATCTCTCTTCTCTTCTACTCGTTTCTTCTCTCTCCTCTCTATCCACCCTCGCTCTCTTTCTCTCTTATATTTTCGGTTTTGGGCCTTTCGCCACGCTTCCAAATCCCATCCCACCCTCCTGAGCACCACCCCTATAATCGAGTGTTATACAGTCCCGGGGGCACCGCCTCGCAATGTGACCGGTCATCCGGTCTCGGCGACCTCGATCAAAGTCAAGTGGGAGCCGCCGCCAGTCGAGCGGGCCAACGGCCGTATCGTTTACTACAAGCTACACTACGTGGAGTTCGGCCGCTCAGATTCAGAGTCGAACTTCATAATCCTCAACCAGACCGAGTACACCATCGACGAGCTGAAAAAGTGGACGGAGTACAGGATGTGGGTGGTGGCCGGTACGAGCGTCGGCGACGGCCCGCCCAGCTATCCGATAACCGTGCAAACCCATGAAGACGGTATGTATCCCCGATTATGTGGCGCCCACACCGTGTGAAGCGCGACGACAATGCGATATAAGCACGATTTAATAATATATCATTATCGTTTTGAAAAGTTATCGTTTCTATATATTCTTTTCGAACGAGAACGCGCGGCTCTGACGATGCGTCGTTCAGCTCTCGCTTGGAAATCGTCGGCTCGGTTGACGCGTTGCCCAGGAAGGTTTTTTTATTCAGCGGATTGTCGCGAGCATTAAGTTTTTTGAAGATAATGTTGTGGAGGTTTTAGTGATTCTTTATGATAGAATTTTAAATAGTCTCTGCCTTTTGATAATTCGCTGAATGCAAAAACCAATTTTAACGACTATTTGCAATTCACTGACAGAATTTTTAATCTTAGCAGAAAATATGCTAAAAGGAATTAATCAAAATATTTTTCATATTCCATAAAATGTGAAATAGACAGTACCTTTAACGCGAGCTCATCAAAGTTTATTTTATTTACGGGGAAAATTTAAAATTTTATTTCCCCAGCTAAATTTACAGTACACGATGCTTTTGTATTTTGCCAATTTCACGCGAATGCTCGTATACTTTTAACGGCAATTTTTAGCACCGTGAGAGCGCGCGCGTTAGCCAAGTTTTGGATTTCCACGCGAGAAAGAGTCGCAAAATATCGGATAACCATAATCATAAACGATTATAATAAAAGAGCCAAAAATATAAAAGCCCGCCAAAAATCCGACTGTGTCGCTGCCATGTGCGCGTGGTTTTTCCAGTACGAGACGTTATAGCCCGCAGCAACAATATGCGATTTACTTGAGAGCCGGTAACGAATTACTTTTTATAAATTACTGCACTTTCGACTTCAGATTTTTCCATAATTAAACATCTGTTATTCAGTAAACCTTCTCTTCCTTTGAATCTTCAAACTCAAAACGACCAAAAATCTTTCCTGTATTTAAGTTGTCTTCTTCTTTTTCTCTGTCAATATTGCGTTTCCTCATTTTGCGTTACTTTCTCGATACTGTTATTACTGTATTATAGTTTATTATGCATAATACTTGATATTCTTTTCTTTAGTACATGAATATAATTAATTATTCCAAGAAACTTTTAAATCAAAGAAAGTATTTTTTGAAAATTTTTTACTATTTTGATTTTTTATAAGCGCAAACATTTTTGAGCGCACTTTTGTCCAATACTTTTTTCAAACCCTTATTTTTCCTGGATGTTTTTAACCAGAGTTTTGCAATTTTAAAGCAAAATCTATCGACGCAAACGAAACGTTGGCCTAGAATTTTTTGGCTGGCGATATTTTATATTTTTGGAGTTTTTTGCACTGATCACCCAAAAATTTTTTGTCCCCCCACAAAAAAAAACTTTTTTGCAGGTTTCATGCAGCCAGGATTTTTTTAAACGCTGATAATAATTTTTTGAAATCAGCTATAATTTTAAAAAATAAAATATTTTTGATACATATTTTTCAGGGCATAATAATAATATTTTTTGATACTAACCATTTTTTTTCCTAATGATTGAAATTAATCATAATAATTATAATTATAATTAACCGACTCTCTCTCTTTTTTAACGGTGGCGAAAAATTTTTGTACTAATAATGAAAAAATAGTAATTTTTTATATACTTACTAATAATGGAGGACGTTTTTTCATAATAAACTCACAAATTTTTTTCTTCCCTTTTTTTAAAGCATTTACAGGAGGATGATCCAGGTTTTGAAAATAAAAAGCAATTAGTTTTTAAGACGTACACTATATACTAACCAACCTCGTTATAAACGTATTCATCAATGTTTTTTTTCTCATTTCATCATTCACGTGATTTCATTGAATCAATCTATCTTTATTCTCTCTATTCTTTTCTTTTATTTTTTCTATTTCTAAATTCTTTCAAGCAACGAGCTGTCTTTCTTATTTTTTACAATAAATGAAATGAACAATTTTATTTCAACGCTATATTCAAGTTAAATATATAAGATTACACTAAAGAAAGACAGCCTGTGCATTAATATAACATCTTCATTTTTCATCTGCTTATATTTACAGTATAATACACGCGAATGTCATCTGAAATACATTGACACACTCTACAAATATATTATATATATAATATATAATTCAAAGCACTTAAATCTTATTTTTTTTCATTATATATATATATTACATATCATTTTATATATATATATATATTTCTATATTTCTGAAATAAGGCTCTTCTGTCTTTAGTTGAGATTTAGTTTCTATCGTTTGCACATGTTTAGAGCATGCTAAATTCGTTTGTTTAATTATATCCCTCGGTCCACCACGATCCAATATAAACGGATTAATTAAAAAGATAAATAAATAATCCTTTTATTTCCTTTTTCTTTCATTCGAAAACATCCTGATACGATAAATAGTCACCGATATCTCAGCCGAGTCTACGCTCGCATCCCGTGCACTAAACCGCCCCATGTTTTTGCACTGTTTAGTTCTTTATGCACATGCACTTGAGATTAACAGTTTTTTAATGAATGGTATGTTAGATGCATGCGATAAAAATATTTTTTGATAATTAATTTCCCACCTTGTTTTTGAAAAAATAAATATATATACCAAAATAACACTGACATTTCAACGCAACCATCATTTTACAAAATATAAAACACAGCACTTGGGAAATCAACGCAATTCGTATATATCCGACAATAATAGTCGACCAAAAGCATTTTCAGATAATTTCAAAATACAATTTTCACGATTACAAATGCTCATAATTTACGATTTCCAACGAGCAGAATGTTATTATCCTTAATGCTTTCGCTCGACGCGCACGCGTTCTGCACAACATTTCAACGCGCATACAAAAATCAACAACTCGCGAATATATAACGGAATACTGCACCGCATCGTTACACTTTTACATTCGCGCGTATCATTTTTATTATTTAAATTGCACATCACTGCACCACCTAACCGTCAATCTCTCTCTCTCTCTCTCTCTCTCTCTCTCTCTCTTCTCTCTCTCTCTCTATCTCTCTTTTTTTTCTCTCTC
>JAYJLV010000027.1:3703959-3714101 GCA_036873485.1 Torymus texanus | reverse complement strand
TACGTATATTATATAGCTCTTTGTGTGCGCGTATATATATGTATGTGTGTATATATGCGTGAAGAGCGAGCGCGGCTAGGAACGAAGGCCAACTGACGCGCTATTGTATTTTCGCAGTGCCGGGCGATCCTCAGAACGTGACGGCAGCGGCAGTCAACTCGACGGCGATACTCGTCGAGTGGCAACCGCCCGACCTGAAAGTACGTAACGGCGTCATACGTAGTTACCATGTCCACGTGCAGGAGTTTAACCCGGAGGTACGTATGCTACATTTGTATATATATCTATGTATATATGTATCGCATAGTGTCATTATACGTGAATTGTATGCGCGCACGCGTGTATGTTTGTGTGGGTGATGATGAGGGAGTGATACGTGATTTCCGATTCGCTGAATTCGAGGTTTCGTCGGTGTATGGAAGGGAATGGAGAAGGTTTGCAGGACTAGAACACGCCATGAAATTGAGTGGTATATAGTTGTTGGTAAAAATTAATTTAATAATACTCACAGTTACAGTTCATTTGGGTTTAAGAATATTTTGGTTATCTTTAACCCTTTGAATCATGTACATTATTGAGTTAACTTCGGTAAACGTCGCTGAATTCGAATCCGAAGTTATATATACTTTAAATATTCAAGATGACAAGTCCAATATGGTTATTTTCAGCAAGATCCGCAATGGAATCTGATATTGTATTAGCCATCTTGAATTTCCAAATCGGCGTTCAAATTCAGGGGAAACAGCAATCATTTGTTCAAATAATAAAATTATTTTGTAATTTTTTAACAATATTTTGCAATTTTTTAAAAAAGGAAACATACACTGAAGTGTATTGAAAAGTACTCGAAATATTTAAAAACCGTAAATATGACTCAAAGGGTTAAGAAAAATCTTGTGAATCCAACGTTACTTTATATAATTCAAAGATCTTACGCTAACCTTCACAATAACATTACTTATAGTATCCCATTTTTTCATAACTAGCTACATTTAACGCGCTTCGCGCGTATTGGTTTTCATTATTTTTATATTTTTTTATTTTTTTTGAGGTTATGAACATGATCAAGTTAGTTTCAATTTGAAAGTTTCTGTCTATCAGTCGATGAAATTTTTCTGATATTATTTTAATTATTCAGTTTTAAATACTTATAAACTCGTCAATTCAATCATGAAAATTTAAGCATATTAGATTTTCGTGCCTATTCTGTATAAACCAATCTAATGAGTCTACAACAACCAATTAAAACAGTCTTATATAGTGATGACAGATTTCATCCATCACTTTTTTAAGAGAAGAATATCAGTCTTATAATTTTATTTTGAGTCAAAAAATTAAATTATATGTCGTAAACATTGACATTATATGCGTCGATGAAATAAAAAAACCGTAATCAATCAATTACTTGATTTATTACTCATGTGCAGTAATGATACTGTCAAAATTTCTTTATTGCTGCTTTTGAGTATGAGTAGATTTAAATTATTCTATGAAATTATAAGAAATATAATATAATAATAATTATTTATAATGAAAAGTCCTGGGAACATTATATTACATTAGATTGTTTACAATTTAAAATTTGATTAGAAGCAAATTTTAATAACGTCACTTTTTGAAATTCACCAGCAAATGACGAAGCAGTCACGACAAATTTATATCATTCCCACGTCGTATACTCGCAGATAAACAATCAGACTTCAACAATAAACCTGACTGATGTTACAGAGCAAAAGCCAGTTGAATGAGCCGATCCGCAATGATTACGACCAGAACGTTCTGCACGCGACGATCTCCGGGTTGCAGCCGGACACACTGTACAATGTCCAGGTGGCAGCAGTCACGCGCAAAGGCGATGGCACGCGCTCGAAGCCGGTCACGGTCAGGACACCTGGCGGCGTGCCCAGCCGGCCCGAAGTCACCGTCAAGTGAGTCTTTGCTCTCTTTCTCACTATTTTTACTTGCAATCAGACAGTATTAGCGAGGGTTTATTGGATATTGGTGTTGCCGACGCTTGATAATATTCGCTAGATGTATCGACACAAATTCTATTTTACCGATACAATGTCGGTATAAAAGTCGGTTATATATAGCGAGGATAAAACTTGCTAAACTTAATGAAACGTTTAAAATGATACTGCAACAGAACATGTTGAACAAATTTACCTTGTGAATTTAATGACATACTTATTTACATGAAATAACTCCAGAATTAATTCAATGATTCGAGAATTAGTTATACGCAATCCTTTTTTTTTTGATACAATTAATTTTGACTTTAATAAAAACATTTTATGAGATCTATTACATTTTTGCTCCGTCGGAAAGCCTATGAATAAATCGATTTTTTTATTTTATTTTGAAAAATACAGATGAGCAAGAAAATTACCTAGTTTTAATAGAGAATAGAGGAATAATATATCTAAAACAAAAACATGAATTAACATTTAGTTGTTATAATAGCTTCCCTGTCATTTAGTTATTTCTTTAGTATACTAAACACATTATATTTTTTGCAGAGTTATCAAAAGAGAAGATCCGATTGAAATAGAATTGGACTGGAAAAAGCCAGCGGAAACGTACGGCCCAATTTTGGGTTACAGAATAAGATATGGAATAAAGAATAATACGTTGAAAGAGCACTTCATCAAGGGTGACAATCAGTATAGGTACAGAATCAAGGATCTCGGTGAGTTTTTTAATGTGCTTTTTAACCTACAACAGTTTTACTCTCTTTTTGCTAAATAATAAATAAAAGTGAAATGATTTTATAATGAAATCAAGATCTATAACATTTGAAACAAATTATTTTATACACAAACTGAAATGATATAAAAACAAAAATATCACATAAATGAGCAATTCAACAGAAAACATTAAGCAACTGAATACATACAGAAAATTAATTAAAAATTTGTGTAAGGCATACGTACTATATACGTACGTACACTTCGGATTTCTAGTTCTCTAGACAGTCTAAATATTAAACGAATTGTTTTTACTGAATCTAATGGCAAGCTTTTTTGAACAGAAACGATTCTAAAAAGTGCTCAAAAATGACATCCTTGTAACGCAAATCATTTCATCAAAAAGAGTATGTACGTATTATGTAATCAAGTGACTCGATTATTTCATGAGAATTTTCACGAATCGAAATGACTTGCCTTTTGACTTTAGAAATCGCTTCGATCGCTGAAAATTGAAAAAAGAAACGTACGTAAAAATGTAGTGATCATTGTCCGACATATAAATACAATTTATAAGGTATATTTAAAGCAATAAAAGAATTTCTTTAAGTTAACTTTGTTTTTAAATTAACTTATCAAATTGACATATATTAATAAATAAATTTCTAAATAATCAAGAAATTTATCTAACCAATTTGGTAGACGATTCATAAGACGTCGTTACCTCATTGTTTTAAATAGAATGAATTATACAAAAGACTATGAAAATCCACTACAAAAGAAACTACAAAAATATTCTTCTTGAATAAACCTCATAAAATGAAAAATATCATCCCTATACCTTACGTAATGATCTTACAGTCGAGCGCGGTGTCGACTACGAGTTTCGGGTTGCCGGGCAGAACGAGATGGGCATCGGTCAAGAACAAGTGCGCAACTGGTTCAGTCAGGAGAGCGCACCAACGGGGGCGCCGACAA
Source organism: Torymus texanus (assembly GCA_036873485.1). Lineage (NCBI taxonomy): Eukaryota > Metazoa > Arthropoda > Insecta > Hymenoptera > Torymidae > Torymus > Torymus texanus. The sequence goes on along the minus strand of JAYJLV010000027.1, from coordinate 3,710,436 downwards.
ACCTCTCCTTTCACTTCCAAACCCCCGACACGGTCTGCGTCACCTGGGATGACCCGGAGCCGAAGTATCGTAACGGGCAAATCATCTCTTACAATGTGCAGTTCCACAAGAAGATCGATCACACCAGCCAGGTAAGATTTTGCGTATTGTTTTTTTTTTGTTACTAACGTTATTGTTGAATGTATAGTGTAGTGGAAAAAATATGATATTAGTAGTTCAATCGTATTTGAAATATGTTTAAGTATGCATTTTCTCATTTGGTTTACTTCTTATTTGATTCTCTATAAGACATTCTCCCTTTACTACTATTATTAAATATACCAATAAAGAAAGAACCTCAAAACCCAATACTTTTTATAATACTATAAGTAAGAAAAAATATTGATCCAATAGGAGACGCGCAATACAACCAAAAAGCGCGCCGTCTTCATGAACCTTGAGGAGAACACTGAGTACGTGTTCCACGTGAAAGCGTTCACGTCGCGCGGTGATGGCCCATACTCCGAGAAGATCACCATCATCACGGACAAGGATATCGGCCGAGCTCCGATGTCCGTCAAGGGTGTCGCCACGTCCGAATCTAGTGTTGAGGTACGTCAATTGTAATAATAATCGTTGCTTAACTTTTTTTATTAACTGACCACAATAAATAGAGTAAAAATTTATTTATGATAAATATTTCGATGATATTACATAAATCGAGTAATTCCCCTTCCACGCAACCTTTATAATAAAAAATGGAATTTTTGCATCCAACGTATATATACAATTCTTAGTAATTGCACTCTAAAAAAATATAAAATATCTTATGCTATTAAAAATTCAGCAGTAACACACAGACTGCTTTAATACTACCATAAAACGTACAAGTACGCGATGATAACGTTACACTTAAACTCCTAGGTATGGTGGGAGCCCGTGCCGAACCGCGCCAAGATCATCGGCTACCAGATCTTTTACACGACGACAGCGGTCGAGGACCTCGACGATTGGAAAAAGAAAATTGTCGGACTAACTGAATCGGCGGATCTACTAAACCTCGAAAAGTATGCCGAATACGCGGTGGCCGTAGCCGCTCGTTACAAGAACAGCTTGGGCCGTCTAAGCGACAAAATCACTGTCAAAGTCTGGCCAGACGACGTACCCTTAAACCTCCGTGCAACCGATGTCTCTACACACTCGATGGCCCTCTCCTGGACGTCACCGATCAAACTAAACCCTATCAAGTACAAAGTCTCCTTCGACGCCGTCAAGGAATTCGTCGACTCTCAGGGTATGACGCAGACGCAGAACGTACCGCGTAAAACCATTTATCTGGACGCTCAAAAACTTTTCACGTCGATAACCGACCTCTCACCCTTTACCACTTACAACGTCAACGTGAGCGCCGTACCACCGGACGGCCAATACAGGCCACCCTCGAAGATTACTGTCACCACGCAAATGGCCGCGCCTAAACCAATGGTTGGACCGGCTTTCTACGGTGTCGTTAACGGCGAGGAGATTCAGGTTATCTTACCCCAAGCGTCTGAGGAGTATGGACCGATATCGCACTACTACCTCATCGTAGTACCGGAATCGCTCGAGTACGCTAATAAGAACCCGGACGAGTTTACCGAGGACATGCTTGTCGGAGCTAGTGCTAAGGATACCGGGCCTATGAGGCCCTATATTTCAGCTAAGTTCCCGCACAGAGATATACCGTATACTTTCCATCTCGGCGATGAGGGAACATATGAAGGCTACGTAAACAGGAAACTGGAGAAGGATAAGAGGTACAGGATATTTGTGCGCGCAATCGTCGATACTCCGAGAAAAGTAAGCAGATGTTCGAATTACATTCTTATGATTCGGTCTTATGTTTGGATACATTGTGATTTATATTTATGTACTTACTTTCAGCATTTGTACACATCGTCTCCGTTCTCGGAGTACCTTTCTTTGGATATGAGGGAACCGCCGCCAGGCGATCCTCCACGACGACCAAACCCCGACGTGCCGATCGATGGAAATTCAGAGGTGACCGTTGACATTAGCGGCCAAGAACCTGGCATGGTGTGGGTAGTTGGTCCGATTATCGCAGTGCTCATGGGCAGCGTTTGTTTGGTTCTGTTATTTGTTATCAAAAAGTACGTATGATTAAGTATTGTATATTATAGATGTGACGTTTAGGTTTACGTTCTTTTTAAAAGTTAACTATAAAATCTTTTGGTTTATAATTTTTTAATTGTAATTGTATTAAAATAATTGTTATTAATTTTCATTATATGGATATAATATATAGAACAAGCTTTATAAAATAAAAAAATTTGTTATTCAAATGATACCAAGTAAATAACTTATTAAAAATGAATAACTATTTTTTAGATGTAAATTTAATTAAGTAAAAAATTATTCGTTTCAAACAAATCATTTACTAAACTCTACTTAAGTATAAATATCCTCTGTAAGTTTACTGAATATATCTAAATCCGTAAGCCACTAACAAAATAAAAATTTTAGACGCCGCCAACCGTGTAAAGCGCCGGATCAGACACAAGTCACGCGTCCCCTGATGTCCGCCGACATAAGCTCAAATCATGCTCCGTCCGACCCCGTGGAGATGCGCCGGCTGAACTTCCAGACGCCGGGCATGATCTCCCACCCACCGATTCCTATAAACGAATTATCCAACCACATCGAACGACTGAAAGCGAACGACAATCTGAAATTCAGCCAGGAATATGAGTCCATCGAGCCTGGCCAACAGTTTACCTGGGATCATTCCAATATGGAGGTAAAAAAAAACAACGCTTTTATATTTATTTTAAAATATTTTTCACAGAACTTATTATAAAATACGTTCATTTTGTATCAGGTGAACACATCAAAGAACCGCTATGCCAATGTCATAGCCTACGACCATTCGCGCGTGATACTGCAGACGATAGACGGCATACCCGGTTCCGATTACATAAACGCCAACTACTGCGACGGCTATAGGAAGCAGAATGCGTACGTGGCAACGCAGGGCCCATTGCAGGAGACCTTCGCTGATTTCTGGCGCATGTGCTGGGAACTAAGATCGAGCACAATTGTTATGATGACGAAGTTGGAAGAGAGAACGAGGATCAAGTGCGATCAGTACTGGCCGACTAGGGGTACCGAAACCTACGGGCAGATGCAGGTGTCGATCAGCGATGTACAGGAGCTCGCCACTTATTGCATACGAACGTTCCAGGTATGAATCTTTCCGATAAACAAACAATCTGTCCATACGAAAATATACTTAAAAAACTTTGTATTTTTTTTGCTTACTACAGGTTTGTAGGCACGGCTACTCGGAACGTCGTGAGATTAAGCAGCTGCAGTTCACGGCTTGGCCGGACCATGGCGTGCCGGAACACCCGGCGCCGTTCCTGCAGTTCTTGCGCCGGGTGCGCAACCTCAATCCCCAGGACGCCGGGCCGCTGATCGTTCATTGCAGCGCTGGTGTTGGACGTACAGGCTGCTTTATTGTTATTGATTCGATGCTCGAGCGCATCAAGCATGAAAAGACGATCGATATATACGGCCACGTCACGTGTCTCAGAGCGCAGCGTAATTATATGGTGCAGACCGAGGATCAGTATATATTCATTCATGATGCGCTACTAGAGGCGGTCATTTGCGGTAGGTTCAGGATTGATAATAAATATTAAACGACGAGATTCGATAGTCCCCATAAATATGTGTAAATGGAAAAAAATGAATGTTATTAACAACGAAAAATGTTTACTCTATTTTTTAACTGATATGTGAACAGTTTTTCTTTTATATTATTCCTAAATTTCTTCTAAAATCGTTTCTTTATAATATTTCACTCAATTATTTAGGACGTAGAATTTGATCTTTAATATCAAACGAAGAATGCACTTAATTTTCCGTAAATCTATTAAAAAGACAAATTTTAATCGTCTAATTTTTGAGTATTGAGAATCGGAATAAGGAATTAATTTACAAAACTATTTCAATACAGGTAATACCGAGGTACCGGCGAGAAATCTGCACTCGCACATACAGAAGTTGATGCAGCCAGAGATCGACAACATAACGGGAATGGAGCTCGAGTTCAAGAAGCTGTCAAACGTCAAGGCTGACTCGTCGAGGTTCATATCGGCGAATCTGCCCTGCAACAAGCACAAAAACCGACTAGTCCACATTTTGCCTTACGAATGCACCAGGGTATGCCTACAACCACAGCGAAACGTCGAGGGCTCGGATTACATTAACGCGAGCTTAATTGATGGCTATCGGTATCGAAGCGCGTACATTGCTACTCAAGGTTTGTCTCATCCCAAATCACTTTGTAAAACTTCTCATTATATATTTCTAACTATTAATAATTAAAAAAATTCGCAGGTCCATTAAACGACACGACCGACGATTTTTGGCGCATGCTGTGGGAGCACAACTCAACGATCGTCGTCATGCTGACGAAGCTGAAGGAGATGGGCCGTGAAAAGTGCCATCAGTACTGGCCGTCCGATCGTTCGATTCGTTACCAGTACTTCGTCGTTGATCCAATTGCCGAGTACAACATGCCTCAATACATACTGCGCGAGTTCAAGGTAACGGACGCACGCGACGGCTCGAGTCGTACAGTCCGACAGTTCCAGTTTATCGACTGGCCGGAACAGGGTGTGCCTAAATCCGTGGATGGCTTCATTGACTTTATCGGTCAGGTGCACAAGACGAAGGAACAGTTTGGTCAGGATGGACCGATCACAGTTCACTGCAGCGCCGGAGTCGGTCGTACCGGAGTCTTTATCACGTTGAGTATCGTTCTTGAGAGGATGCAGTATGAAGGTGTCGTTGACATATTCCAGACCGTCAGAATACTGCGCACTCAGCGTCCAGCTATGGTTCAGACCGAGGTGAGATGGATTTCTATGTAGTATTCTTATTTTTGAGACCTATTTTATTATATTTTAATGTAATTGCCAACCTACTTACATAAATAATAGTTGATTCAATAACTTCAGAAGTACTTACTTATTTTCTATTAATTTTTTTATGAATCTTTTCCATATTTTCAAGAAAAGATAGTAAAGTAAATAATTTTTAAAAAGTCAGATAAAAAAATACATTTTTTCAAATATTTGGACATTTCCTGCAAGTATTGAATGAATTTTAGCTAGTTAATGATATTACACTGATCTACTTCAAATTATAAATATATAATTCACTGCCGACTTAAAAAAATATATATTGTTTCATCAATTAAAATAATCTTATTTGAATTTTTTCACAGGACCAATACCAATTCTGCTACCGCGCCAGTTTGGAGTATTTGGGCTCGTTCGACCATTACGCCAACTGACAGCCAGAAAGCCGGGAGCTTAGAGACACGGGTGCGAGAGATCGTAGCGATCGTCCGAGGAGCCGCGATCACACGATCGAGCGGGCGGCCAAGGTGCGCAAGGTCTAGTGGTACGACGAGTCGTCGTCGCCGCCCCCGCCGCGTCGTCACTACCGACCTTACTCGCCGCCCTCATCGGGCTTCTCCGCCAGCGAGTTCGACGATTCTTAAAGCAAAACAAAATTGCAACAAAAAAATAAGAATAAAAATAAGTAAAGCGTCGTAATATATAACGTATATATATGTGTAGGTGACGACTGTCGCGCGCGAACACGAAATGTGGGTAAAAAAAAAAGGAAACGACGATTCGCGTTAATAGTGTTATGTAAAGTAACGAGGGTGCAATGTAGGGAAGTGAGAGAGAAAGAGATAAATCGTGTCTCAACTCACCTCTGCAAGCCACCCAATGAAATATTGCGCTTGTACGATCGCGAATTTAACGATGTAAACAAGAGCTTTACCGTTTACACACGCACATGTATACACACTTACACACGAGACACACACACGAGTCCTCGAAGTTTTAAGGTTCCTTCGCGTTCGAACCTTTCTGCGACGAATGAATTTTAGCGTTTAAGGTGAGACAGTGGATTCTTTACAATTCCCAGGTACATATCTCTCGTAGGTTGAAAGAGCGTTCGAATTTGAAAAGCAAGTTTACAGCTTTTTTTGGAATTCATATGTACTTTTTCGAGACCCCTTTACGGACATTCCTATCTTATACAACGTAGCCTTGTAGACACGTAGTTTTACGTAACGACCATATCTTTTTCTCGCTAGAACATCAGTAAGTGGATTCGGTCTCAAAAGTCATTTCAAACTTGGCTGGTGGCTTTGTAATGTTTGACGCTGAGTTTTGAAGGTAGCCAATATCTTCGATATTACCACAGAGTTTGATGTTAGAAATAAGATTCATTGTTAAAGGTTGAATTTGCTTGTGGTTCCGAATCCCTGCTGAAAATTTGGGTATTGTGTGCCTTCCTTGGTAACCCTGGTAACAAAATCTGACGTACCTGATTACAGCAGACCAGACGTGGTCTATTTCCGATTTCTGATATGTTTCTGACGGAAGGCAATTGCGCCACGTATGACTGTCA
>JAYJLV010000027.1:3691877-3703859 GCA_036873485.1 Torymus texanus | reverse complement strand
TGCAATTTTCTGTTTCGCCCTCAAATTGCAGCAGAATTGCAGCAGAATTGCAGTTACCTTTGTTTCCAGGGAACTTTTTCTCAAGCTACAAAGGCATCGGCTCACTTTGTCGGTTGATCTATCTACCCTCGCGAATGAAAAAAAAGAAAGAGAATCGTCAATGCCAATGAGACGAGGAGATTCCAAAAACTGCTGTCAGCATCCACTGTTCTATAACGACGTAAAGTAAATCACCCACAGTCATTTTACAAGAATGTGCAAAAGGGAAAATCAAGGAAAAGTGGCATCTATCTATCCATACATGGACGAAGGAAAGCAGCTGAAAAAGAAATGAACCGGAAGAACAATGTCATACTGCCAAATCGACAATTATTAACAAAAAAAAAAGGAAACGCTATACTCATTATTTACGATAGAGAACTTCTCAATACCTAACGTAACATGATTTTTAGTGTATAAGTAATCATTGTAATTTTAGCCAGTTAAGAACAAAAGAGCCATTAGAAATGTGAACGAAAGTAAAAAAGAAGTGAAAAAATACAAGAACAAATTGTGCGACTGTGCAAAAAAAAAAAGAATGACGCGCCTCCGCGATCCGACTGGCTATTTGGTCAATAGAAGCGGAATAAACGTGAGCGCGGCTTACGTCTGTGTGAATAAATAATGAATCTTAACGGATAGTGGCACTGAATGTTGAAATCACCCATTGTTGTTGTCCCGTGCTCCTCGCAGTCCATCATCACATGTACAAAGTAAAGCTTCTTCGTTAACACGTCATTTTCATGCTATGGTTACTTAATTGATTCTCTCTAATTGGCATAAAAATTTTACCTAATAACTAAGGCGCTTTTTTGCGTTCATAATAATTATTAGAGTTTTTCTTGTTTCGTAAAGTTTGTTTAAAATTATGTTAAAGAAATTAAAAATAATTTCTGACATAATATTTCTTTAATTATTGCACGTACTTATATTAGGTTTGCTTTATTTTACTTATAATAAAATAAGTATTTTAAATTGTACAGAATTAAATCTACTTAATTATTGATTAAAACATTTCTGGATGCGTAGAGTACTTAAAAACTCTCTAGAAGATTTAAAAAGTTTTCGAAAAGAACTGTATCAAAGATACAATATTGGTAATTTTTTTACATACGCGGTTTTAATCATAATTTTTAAAAATCACTTCTGTCTTTGAAGACAATAAGCATTATTAATTAAAACTAACTTTCAGAGATCTACTACACTAATTCTATCAACACAATGTGATTGAATGCATCAAAATACATTACATTACAAAGTAATAAGAATAAAAAGTTATCAAAATATCATTTGAAGTACCACATATTTCATGTTTAATACTTCAGAGTTTTACATTGCATAAAATTAATAAAGATAATAATAAAAATAGAAATAAGCAACAAAAAAAGAAGTTACGTAGCCGAAGTTCCGTTTTTATCGAAGGTTTGTGTGTGACTTCAAAGAGATTTTTGAAAATGCAATTTACTTTTAATGATAAAAGTGTTCAATCATATTGTCGGACTTTTAACTCTTAAAACGAAAAAGAAAAGAAGAAGCGGACGCGATAACACGGGAATTCACAATTTGTAAATAAAAGCACCATCCCACCATAAACAACATTAATATACATATTAAGATAATGAACAATGTATACATAGATATATATTATTATAAATATTATTCTAAAAAGAAAAAGAAAGAAAATACCGAGCTAAAAGGAAAAAACGTGACTAATAACATCTGAATGTTCTTTTTTTTCTCGAGACTATCAGTCATTCAAAAAATGGTGTCCGAACAGAGTAAGACAGAGAGCATCCAATTTTAACACTCGAACGAAATATACCCCCCAAATCTACTCGCGGCATTTAGCTTGTTTCATACGTTTTTTATATTTTTTGTATATGTACCGACGTTGCGTCTTTTATACATTTTTACAAATCACCTTGTGCATAAACTGCATATATATATATATTTCCTTAGGTTTAGTTCAGTAGTGGGCTGCGATAACTTTTTGCGTCTAGAATCCAAGAAAGTACGAAAAACTTATATGGATATTTCGTTCAACATGTACAATGTTATATCGAAGGCCACACATATAATCATATATAGACACACAGCACAAGTGATCTACTGACAATTGTTGATGTATTGATTATCATCATGTAAATGTGAAAATTTCAGTCTTGATGGTTTCGTTTCTTTCAAGCGATTAAATGTTGACAACAATGTTTTTTGGTGTTTTTCTTGGAGTTCGTTCTGTTTATCGTTATTGTCTTGATTTCTGAATTGTAAATATAAATGTTTCCGGTAATGAAAGTCGGTGTCTCGACGTGCCGTTCGTGAAATGAAAAAAAAAATTATACATATTAAATAAAATGCCGCGATCTCTGTAAGATATTTTTGTCTTTCATGTAAACTTTGTAATTAAGGATACTGCCTGCCACGAAATTCACAACCCTTGTGTGTTCTTTCATTTTCATTCCGTCTCGATTCTTGCGTAATAGTCGTAAATGTCGGGGAAAGCGATTATTTTCAAAGTGCTCATTATATACGATAAATGGTAAAAGATATTGTACAATAGATCTTAGAAGGATTTTAACGCGCATTGTTTTCTAACCGTTATATTTTTAACTGTTGCATATTAGCAAAGTGGTTAGGCTATACTATATAATACATAGATAAATGTTTATAGTAAATACTTAAAACAGAAATGATAAAAAAATAAAGAGTAGATAAAGACAATAACGTAAAACTTAATGTCGAGCAAAATCCTTTGCGTATAAAAAGAACTCTAGATGGATCATTGTGCCGCGTGTTTTTGACAAAAAAAATATCCCAATTCTCTTGTGAACCTTGAAAAAGGCTTAAAAAGCAAGTCTAAGAAACGGATACATCGTCATCGCATTTTATTTCCTTTTCACCATTTCTTTACAATTTTGGCCTTCGATGCGCATTTTACGAATGGTGCAACAACCGCTTTGTACGACTAGTACCTATTTTAATTATACGTTGTTTTGCTGTATCTTTTTACGTTTGTATGATTTTTAATGACTAAATTGTGTTCTATTTTAAGTAAACTACGGTAACGTGTATTTTAACGGAGATTTACAATAATGATCATTGACAAGTGGTTTTCCAATGTGTACGTTTTTAAAGAAATGATTCTTTTATATGAATAGCGTTAAACTTCTTTATTTTCACATTCATTTATTAATAAGAGTATACACTTGACGATTCATTTTAATCGAATAGACAAACATTTCTTTGAAAAATGAACTAAACGTTGCGAACAACACAATTGGCAAATGATTGTACAATGTAGATCTTCAATGCAAGGGAGATTACGAGTTGTGAGGTGCGTGTAGAGATGAGAAAGCGCAGATACGACAATGCTATGCATTGATTATAATACAGGCAGCTTTTATTGATTTTAAAACGGAACATTCGATGAACGATCCATTCCTAATCAAGATTAAAAAAAAAGTGTTAACGCGGTAATTAATCGCGAGAAATCGAAGACTTATTCCCCGATGTATACGAGAAACTATCGTGCGCATCTGTGTTTCTTCTACAAGACTAAACATCGTTTTCTCGCACTTTTAGCATTAAACGTTGGAAAAAGTTTCTTCGTTCTTTCAAATATTAGCAAAAATACATTTGAAAATGTAATTTTATGCGTAACGAGTTATGTAATGCTATAACAGAAAGAAAAAAACTTGTAACTGAGTTAGATCAAGTGACGATTTTTATTTGTAAATTTTAAAATTGTAGGTGAAATTAATTTAGGAAAGACTAAAAAAAGTAATACTTTTCTAGTGACTTTGATCTTATATTAGTCGTGCACTCGTTTTTAACCTTCGACGATTTCTTAAAGTTATTTAATGCATTTATATAAAGTAAGACTAAGTAGACATTCTTAAATATTGACTTTTGAACTGTTCATTTACCTGTTAAATCTACTTACAAGACTTAATTTCACAACATATCTTAGTTTATACCGTTCTTTATTTGTAATTTTGAATTTATAAAGTAAAAAATTAAAGTTTGTTGTATTCTTTTAATAAAATATAAAAACTGAAAATATCATATAAGCCGAGAGTTGAAATTTTAAAGCTGCGAAACACTAAGTAAATCACTGGAGTAAACGAAATACTAAATACCGTTGAGAGAATGGGAAATTATTTTGTGATACTTTCTTGCCAGAAAGAATACAACAGGCTAAGGCGGGAATAATAAATACGATGTTACTGATAAATAATTAAAAGAAAATGAAAAGATGAAGAAAAACAAATTAAATACTGTGTAATAGGAGTCTGTTGACAAGGAGAAATACCATGTACATTATGTATTGCCCAATGGCATTAATAAAATAGCAACTAATGTGTAATTTGAGTTACTATTCATTTCCTTGTATCCTTTTAAATACCTATAAATAATTTTAAACCACAACTTCAATTCAAAATATGTCTATTTTAATTCAACTATTGTATAACATTCAAGTAATTAAACAAATTTTATATAGAATTATCCATCATTTTGTATTTTAAAAAACATTTTACAATTATTTTGTACAAACATTCAAGTATTCTTACAAAGACTTATATTGATAATTAAATTAATATCACATTGCTTTAAACATTATTTATATAATATTCGTTGATTGATTGAAATTTCCAGTTGGTGGACTTCTGGTCATCATGGTGGTCATCTGAAAAAACAGAAACAGCAGATTTTGTAAGTTTCATTTAGATAATGATTGGTCAATGAATGACTTCAAAGTTATAATGAAATAGTCTTACATTTTGAATAACTTGCTTTTTGAAGAAATCTGAGGTAGCTGAAGAAATGTTTTTGTCTCCTCCCATTTTACATTTAATATATCCATAAAGATTAGATCCATTGAGTATAATTGAAATGATTGTAACAAGTAACCATTTTGGTTTTAATCCGAAAAGTGCAAAGAAGAAGAATACGCACCATACCAAAGGTGTTAGAATCAAAGCAAGCCAAAATATCCGTGCCTCGGAAGCATTGATTCGGTTCTGTTGGGCGCCCTGAAACGCAGGGCATTGATCAAATAGAGAATTTATAACGATTTTGTAGATAATTATTTTTATGTTATACTTTGATACATATAAATTGATATGAAAAAATTAAATTGAAATATATCTAATAATCATGCAAAAGATATTTCAAACATTAGACATAAAAATAATATATCCAAAATTATTTTACTCCAACTTTACTAATGAATTTTCAAGTTATTTGATACTTATTATGTTAATTATTACGATCCTACAAAATGTACATTATTTGCAAATATAAATATCATTGAGAAAGTAGGTATTCCAAACTGAATAAAGAGACGCGACCTCATTCAAAATTTCATAATCTAAAAATTTGATGCCAATAAAGTAACTTTATGAATTTAAGTGTCAAGGATATAAAACATGAAATGAAGACTGGAAATCCTTGAAATATCTAATATTTTGATGTAATATATTGATGATTTCAAAATTCATTCAACAAAATACTCTACGTCTATACTACTATCTCTAAAGACTAAAAATTTAGAATATAAACAATAAGGTTTGTTATTTAGCAATCTATTCAAATAATACAAAAATTATGACTGTTAAATTCATAGAAGTAACTGAAATAAAATTGATACATAAAACATAACTGCACCTTTCTCGATTCAAATACCCAATGGCTAATACCATTATCGTCAACATAATTCCACCACCTGAGGCCAACCATTAGTCTTCCAGTAATATTCTTCACTGTCCAGAAATCCATTGACAGTAAAAGGACAATAGTTACGAAACTAGCTATAAAACTTGAAGAAAACCATCCACAAAACATGTAGACAATTATTGCTGTTACCCTGAAGGCAATGTGAAACATTGTAACATATGGATGTCTGAAACAATAATTGATCATTATTATAAGAAAATTAATAAATGTATGCTAAAACTATAAATGCTAACTAAGACTTCAAATGATTAAAACAGAGAAGAAAGATATATTACTTAAGTTTTCCTTGTTGCGCTTCATTTTCTTCTCCAAAAGCAATCGTATCGTCATCCATGAGCAAAGGCACCTACAACCACAGAGTCAAATAAAGATAAGAGAACAATACTAAGTTTCAATAACAATGAGTATAAATAAACAAGTCTAGTAGAGCGTAAAAGGGTGCAAAAACATAATCAAAATAAAAACATTAAAGTACAACTCTGCTCTAATGATTTAACGAGATTCACGTAGTGTCACATAACTTGTGTTTTTGTTACTTTGAAACAGATAGCTTTTAACAATAAACACATAACTGTAAAAGACTTTCATTTGTGAAAATTTAACCTATACTGCTTATGAGAATACACAATTAACATATAAATTAACAACAGTCATTAAAAATAAAATATATACTGGTAACATGAATAGAAATAAAATAAATGTATATAAATAGTTGCGATCATGCCTGGTCATGATTTTCATTGAGAATAAGGCATATCAATAAAATTAACTCTTAAAGTGAAAAATAGCAACAAGTGGCAGTACAGTAGATTCAGCGTACTTTAGTTAAATAAGAATACAAATAAAAAAAAATCTATTGCATCATCCTAAACTACACAGTTGCTGTATAAACAAATATCATATGAATCAACATCATTGCAACATTCAAACTAGGTATGTAACGGAACTCTTCGCCTTCAATTCACACCCAACTAGAGTAGCCAGTAACCGTCGGCCCCCAAACTGAGATATCACTCAATCAAAAACCATCAGCAAAATAAGACCAGATCCAGAAAAAACCGTCAGTTTCAAAGTAACAGAGAAAACTAGGTTCACTCGACTTGGCGAAAAAAGCAAGTTACCGGTGTCGCGCAAAAAGCCCAGCGTATACTTAATCTACACTTTTAATCGGATCTCTATACAAACACGTCTAGCTCTACATCCACTTTATTTTTTAATCCTAAATTTATCTGCTACTGCAGGCTATGTAAATCGCGGTAGGATACATACACGTCACCCGACTTTTATTATAGAGCACACACAGAAAGCCCAGCTGTCTCTCTTTTCCCCAGTTATCTTCCTTTGCTCTATAATCACTACTCGGCGATGCGTGCTTCTTTGTTCTCTCACTATATACACACAGTGCGTGCAAAATCAGCAGCAACCCCACATACACAAGCAATAACGGCAAAAAAAAGGGGGGAGAGTTGCGGTTGATGATAATATATCTGTTAGTCGCACAATCCAAGCAGAAGACGAGCCATCCGGACACCTACCGAAGCAGACGCCATGTTTGCTTTGACGCCTCGCGCGGCGCACGACGTCGTCGACGCTGGCAGGAACAGCTACGCCCTCGTAGCCGAGGATGCGAACGAAATAAATGCGACGTTGCCGCGTGGGCCTATACAAAGATGTACAATACTATACGTTGACGGCTATGTAGTGACCCTCTTTGCTCATTTTGTTTTTGAGAGGGAGTTTTTGTTTCGGAGGCGCGCCGCACTCCGACGGTTCGAAATCGGAGTTCAACGGTCGCGCGCGGGTGGGCAAAGCAAGGACTTTTTTCAGAATATAGTGTTTTCGGTGTACGAGAGCGTGGGTGTAGAATAGATCGTCGCTTTCTATAAGCGTCGTCGCCGCTCGTGTGCGCTTAAAATGTGACGAGATTCTGAGTGAGTATGTACATGTGTAGTTGGAAATTTCAGAATTTAATATTCAATTTGAATGAGATGGTAAATCATAAAGACTGGTTTGCAAAAAAAAATGTAAGGTTAGAATATCGATTTTTTTTCTTTCGAAACATCTGATTAATCATATTATAAAGCGAAAGCTTTAATAATTGCCTCGGGAAATATTTCACGACTTTTACATTCTTATCGTGGCATCATAAATTTAAATAGAACATTTGCAATTGATATGTAAATATTATGCTTTTTGCCTGCGCTAGTAAATATAAGATAGCGATGTGAAAAGAAACCGAACCATGTAATTGAATGAGCGAAAAAATTAATAGAAACTATCGAATAAAAAGTGAATTACATAAACAAGATAGCATAAATGATTCGCAACGAAGGCTGCGCACTATTTACGTTCGTGTACTGTACCTACATATAATAATGTATATGTACGAAAAAAAAAAAATGTTCACAGTCGGCATCGCAAAACGATCAGGGTTATGACATGCAGACGCAGGAGAATGAAACCGAAGCAAAATTTTTAAGCACACGCGTTGAAAAGCGTTTAAGAGTTCACTTGGTTAAGCAATTAACAAATCAGGCAACGTGGACGTTTTTTACGATTGAACTAAAAGATACCCATTAGTCATACTATAATTATACCTAACGGGATTATTTATTGAATCACTTATTCTTACGTAGTTCAAAATTTATTTTTATGCACAGCAATTTTTCAGGAATACTAATACATTCTATTTTTTTATAGATTGAAAAATTATCTATTACTGGAAACTTCAAACCAATTGAGGAACTGATTATAGTTATTTATTAAACTAGACGAAATGTAATAATTACTATTACAATTGATCACAATTTCATTCAGAAAAATATACCAATGATACATTCAAATCATTTCGGAGCATCTTGGCAAATTCAAATAATTTTGGAGCATCGTAGCATATTCCTGAATAAACTACCTGAAACTTGTAAGTAATCAACAACCAAATAAATCCCACTCTATTCCCTCGATCCCAGACCACAAAAATAAATCATTTCTCTCTACTACTCTTCTACAGTGTCCATCAAAATTTGACAGCTGCAAAACATCTCGCCGCGCGTCGTCTGCTATTTTCACGATACAACAATATCTCGAATCAAGCAACAGCACGCGATATTATATTCTCCCGCGCGGCAACGTCGCCTATCCACACTAGCTACACACATACACATATACGTCTGGAGTCCACCCGCATGCCGCATTATACACAATCTTTACGTGTGTAAACATACACGCGGGCAACTTGGCGCGCTTGCGCATATAGTATACTATGTGTATATCTACATAGACATCCATGCGAAGAGAGTGCGAGTATATCGTCGGGGCGGCGAGTTCCCCGCGCGTGTGCATGACAGCGGCATACGAAAGCAGCGGTACCACCTGCTTTTCGGCACGTGCGTGTGCGGGAGGAACACAGCGGCGTGTTTAATCTCGCCGACGAGGAGATAACTTTTTTTGTCAGTCAAGATAGGCGCGACGCAGTGTCGTGTCGGCGCTGTCTGCGTGTATATATATCGATCAGTACACCGCCGCCGTCGTCGTCGTTGTCGCCGAAGTGGACAAGAAGAAGAAGAGTTATTACGTGTGTAGAAGAGAACGAGAGGAAGAAGTGTTGATTGATTCAGAGAAGAAAAAGAATGAGTAAATTGAAGTGCGTATATAACAATTAACCAGAGGACGAAGAGGAAAGCAGAGTCTGACTGTAATATTAGACTCGTGTACAACGCGACTACAGCTGCACACCGCACGAAGCGCGGGGCGCAATCGATAAGATAACCCCATCCGACGTCGTCGTCGGCTACAAGGATGCGAGAATTCCCGTCGCAGCGAGCGACTGAGAACCGCCGGCGTTATACATGACGAGTAACAGCAGTAGCATCAGCAGCTGACGCGTAGGCGGAGGAGAATATATAGAAAAGAACCGGCCAGAAAAGGCGAGACGATGGATTCCTCGAAATGAAAACCGATAGACTGCAACGCGTGAGGCATGTGTGCGTACAACCTGTATTATGAGTAACTGATCGCTTTGACATTGACAGTGTGAGATTACCCATGAACTAGTTGATAACAATCACCTGGGGCCTTATCATCATTATAACAGCGAACAGGGTTTCAACTCAGCGCACGCGGAAGCGCAATAACATAACAGTAGTAGCAGTAACAGCAACAACCTTCAGCATCTTACCTATACACACCTGTATTACCTCGTAAAAAAAACACCCATCAACCATCACACAGAGGAGTGGAAAAAAAAGAAGGAAAGAGACAAAAGAAAAGCTTATTATATTACCCCAATTATACCGCAAAACAAAGACAACACAACGACGATCCTCTCTTTAACGAGCGAGTGAACGCGCGCGCGCGTGTTCTGTGCCCGTGGTGGGGTCGACAGCAGCAGCAGCAGCAGCAGCTTTGCCGGGAGATAAGGGGGACCGCCCGCGACGCGCGCCCGTCACATAACACACGCCGGTCGTAGCAGCAGCCACCACACCGTTGAAGCTGCTTCGAGAAAGGAGTATATAGCAAAGAGCAGTCGTCGTTGTGTTGCATGCAGTGGCGCGCGCGCACGCGCAACTGTTGAGAGAGAGCGAGCGTATAATATATAAGTATATCAAACGCGTGTGAAAGGTTTATTACAGGGTTGAGAAAGAGAGGTGGTGTATAGGAAGGAATCAGGATGCTGAAGGGTTACTCGCCGGTGACGCAGGCACTGCTCGGTACCCTGCTCACATGGGGACTTACCGCTGCTGGTGCCGCCGTTGTTGTCGTCATTCGCGGCAAACAGGTTGGTGTTGAACATTTTTTTTTTGTTTTTATGGGTTACAATAGGGACGATTAATTATTTTAAATGTTTTTTTTTGCAAAAATATATTTTTTACTTTTTTTTATATAAAAATAAAGAATTAAAAAAAATAAAGAATTTCTTTATGAAATAAATGGTTTTATGGATATTTTATGTTAAGAGAGAGAGAGAGTATGTAAGTTACAATAATTTGGCTAATAAAGTTTGCGCATAAAAAATCACGCACGGAAGCAAAACGCAAAAAAAAAGGTTGACGCTTGCAGTTGTAAGTGGGTAATGGAATTTCGCTGCCAATTTTTATGATTACTATAGCAACTAATAAATAGTCGCGAGTATTATACTTGTATACGCGGAAGCGTAAGGCACTATCAGCATTTGTATATAGAATTAAAATAGAGCGATAAAGTAATATCTTAAATATATAGGTAACACTTAAAACAATTATATGTAAAATTAGTTCATTTATTATGAAGTGGTTCTCAATGTAAATACACTCTATGGCATTTCTGACGAAAGCATATCGCGGATTGTAGGAGAATTTTCCTTTTGCAAGACTATATAGGAATATGTATAAGCACCTTGGAACATTGTATGGGACATTCGCAGCTGTAAAACTATAAGACACAAAGAAAGCTCTCCATGCTTTGAAACACCTTGCCATTGTACGACATATAGAATGCAAAAAATTTCAACTTTTTTATTTGCATTTAAATGTTATACCTTTGTTATACATATCAGATTTTCAAGCAAACTTGTGAATCCACGAAATTTTTATCGCTTCTTATTAAATCTCGCACATCATTTATATATTTTCATATAAACAAAAGTAAAAAGCGAATATGAATAAACTTGTTGAAAGTATTCAGTAAAATGTTTACCCTAGTCACCGTAACAATACGCAATTGCGCTTTAATTGATCGAGAGATTAGAATCTAGTGTTTGCCAATCGCGTGCGATGCTCTGTACGTAAGTAATATAATATAAGAAATTTAATCGCGTTATAATTATTATAGTGTATGCTTTTTTCGCCAGTACACCATCGAGATTCTGTACGGAGTTTTTTTTTTTATAAAAAAATTTATTATTTTCATAGTACCGCTAGGGCATGTAGGATTTTGACTGTTTTAAATATTAATTTTTAAAATTTTTATAACAAATTTTACTTTTTAAATATTATTAATTAATTTTTATTATTTTTGTAGGCAATTTTACTATTTGAAATACTACTTTTTAAGACTCCTACAAAAATAATAAAAATTACTATTAAACTGTGATATCATACATCTTTCAAAATTAGACTAACCAGGAGAGTGCACTACTTTCGGGTCCTGGATTTGATGGGTTTGAAGTTTGCATCGTTGGAGTGCAACGAAACTTTAGAAAGTTTTTTTTATTTTTAGTTTTATATGTTA
>JAYJLV010000027.1:3651385-3663862 GCA_036873485.1 Torymus texanus | reverse complement strand
TCCCAACGCTACTACAAAATATAGTAATTTTTCTTAGGTTTATAATAAATGTTAATACACCATTCCTCTCAGTGTAAGAAGAGTACATTCTTTTTATTTTACTTAAGTTCGGAAAAGCTTAACTCGTCATGATCATAATACATTGTTACCGAAGAAAAAGTAACTTTTTTGTTATATATTTTACCTGAAAATACGTCAACATAGGAATTCCACTAGTTTATTTTAATTGAAAGTGCCTAGAAGAAAAATTTTTCAATTTGAGGCTTTCTACCGCATTACGGAATAACGTACTAACAGGGAGAGTGCATAATCTTTGGAAAGTGGATCTTAAATGGGCTTTGAGAATCAATTTTTTATGCCGGAAATTGAAGCTCAATAAAAATTTTACAGGCCCTTTTTCTCGAAATATATGTCACAAGATCGCAAAAATGGGTTATTTTCTTAAAAAATAATGTCTCTTGTATTTAAAAAATATCCATTTTTCAGAAAATTATAAGGAGTTAATATGGCGTAAGAGAAAAATTTCCTTCTTTTTAAACGGTTTAATGGGTCGTATTTTCAACCGTTTCTTGTGCATTCTTTGACTGTTTATAATTTTCTGAAATACTAATATTTTTTAACACAACGAAGCTTAAACGTTTGCTTTTTCTGTATATTTTTATAATCTTTTTTGCTCGTTTTTATATCCTCAATATTTGCAAAATGAACTATAATTTAATAAAATTTTAAAATATGTGATTTGGCAAACAGATTAAACGCATAAATGGTTTCGTATTTGGACAAATTAATACGCAACACATTCCACGACTTTCTAAGTCGATATGTACAACAATTAAAAATCGAGGTTGGTGCACAAGTTTTTTCTATTAGCACACGTGTATCCCTAATAGCATACATGTAGGATTTAACTTGGAACAGTCCTTTAATTGATTGACTTCCTCCTGTGTTTATTTTAAGATGTTTAAAAATAAACAGAGCATAGTATTTGTCGTGAATGGATTTGACCGTATGTATATTAAATTTTCTTGATACTTGTATACTTAATTATATATAAATATGTATTTTAACACAAAAACAAAATCCATATATGATCACATATAGACATATCTAATTACGTATTTCCTCAGGAGGTTCAGATTCGCTTCCCAAAGATTATGCACGTGCGACAAACTAAATTCTGAAACTCATGAATTTTAAGTATTGTATTTCGTTTACGGAATCCAACACTTTAAACCTTAAATATATCTTTTAATACCTTTTTACTCGAAAATAAAACGTTCGATAACCAAAAAATCGAAAAATACAAATTCAGTCGTCGATAATTTCTCGATAAGCACTAGCTGAAGATCGAAAAAACTTCAAATCAACAAATGTAACAATTGTTTGGCTTCGCTTTAGATCCAAGAATGTGGAAACAATTTAGAATTAGAGAATTATTTTATTTCGATTTTTCGCAGTATTTTTACAGAATTGGTATTCTAAGATTCATATGTCTCAGAACACCCTTATTACATTATATTAGCTTTTCCGAACTTTAGTTGAATTTTCTCGCATGGATTTAATAGTCCCACATAATCTATATACGAGTCAAATAGGATTCAGTGGATCTTCTACCAGTATACAGGGTACTACTACACTCCTCCACAACGACACCACCGAAAAAGCCTCTTTCTTATTTCTCCCCACAGAAAACCTCTACCCATGATAAAACGCTCGTACAAAGACTCGATCCCACAACCGGAGGACTACGGAGGCGGTGGTGGTGGTGGTGGTGGTGGTGGCGATGACGCTGATGCTCAAAGCGTCTTTAGCGATGCCGCGTCAAAACGCGACCACCAACAACAACCACCCATGACGACCCGAGGCAAGTACTATGCATCTCGACTGAGCCATTTTCCCCAGGC
This sequence comes from Torymus texanus, assembly GCA_036873485.1. Taxonomy (NCBI): domain Eukaryota; kingdom Metazoa; phylum Arthropoda; class Insecta; order Hymenoptera; family Torymidae; genus Torymus; species Torymus texanus. Next base: position 3,661,958 of record JAYJLV010000027.1, on the reverse strand, counting down.
ACCGATCTACTCTACGGGTGCAGGCAACGAGAGGGTAGCTGTGCCACCTGCCGAATTGTCGTCGTTCATCGACCGTCAGGAAGAGTACATTGAGCAGTTGGAACGCGAGTCGCAGTATTGTCGCGAGGAGCTCAAAAACCTCGTGGAGAAAGTTAGGGAGGTGAGGGTTCACGACAAGCGTGCATGTTTACGTAATATCGATTGATATGATGATGAGTTTGTTAGGGGGGGTGCTGGTGACAGTTGTCAGGTATATTATACGTGTCTCGTGAGCTGGATAATTTGGATATTTTTTCCTCACGATTTATTGCTACACGCTTAGGAAAATGATGCTTCTGTCGTAACTTTATTTCTTTTCGTCAACAAATAAGTCTTCGTGTAGTTTTATGGAAGGAATAAATGAATTCCAAATGTTTTACAAGAAGTTTATTATCTATGAAAATAAAATATCTTCGAATTGATAAATCATGTAATAATTTCAATGACATCTTAATTGGCTCAATTACTTTTTTTTTGTTCTTTTTTTTTATTTTTAATTATCCTATTATGTATTAAACGAAAATCTTTTGCCTGAACAAAAAAAAAATGTTTTTCCGATTGTTCACCTCCCCCGATCGAATAAATTATTCTCCCATACTAAACGTTAAGCCCAACAGAGAAACCACACGTTCCAGGTGGTAGCGGAGAACGAAGCTCTGCAGGACAAAAACAAGAGCGGCTTCTTCAAATCCATCCTGGACACCTACCCCACTAGCTGCGAGGACACATCAACAGCCCCAAAGCATACCTACCGTGACGAGGATCCCGCGCCTCCCTCAACCTCCCGCAAGTCTACGATCTCGCGTCTCGAAGGTCCGAGCATCGTCTTCGAGTCACGCATAAGCGAGCTCGAAGCCCAACTAACCCAGGCCCGATTAGAACTGCGCAAAGCACGCGAGGAGAACCAGGAGAACCTGGAGCGGCTGTCCGACCGCAAGGAAGAGTCACAGCTGCACATGGAGCTCGAGCGCGCTTTGCGCGAGAAGCGCGAGTTCGAGGCTCGGACGGATGAATTACAACGCGAGCTGGCCAAGAACCGCACGCGCGACGCCGACGTTGAAGCCAAGAGTAAACGTGCCGTGGAAGTCGCGCAGCAGGCGGAGTACGAGAAGACCCAGGCTGAGGTTGAGGTACGTCGGTTGAAGGATGAACTGGAGAGGCGTCAAGATAAGCTAAGGGAGGCGCTACAAGAGACAAATAGAAGGATCCTGGAAGAGAAACAGCAGGTGGAACGTAGATTTAGCCAGCAGATGGAACAGCTGTCCCAGGATGTTGCTTCGCACTGGGAGGCGGCGAGCAAGTCGCACTTGGAATCCGAGAAGCAGAGAAGGGAAATTGCCGATTTGAAGAGAGAGCTTGCACAAAAGGCTAGTCACATCGAGGACCTGAAGAAGGAGCTGCAGGCCAAGACGAGTAAGGATAAGATGAGAGATTTTTATAGCTTGAACTTTGTGCACATCAATGATAGAGGTTTCGTTTAAAAATTTCATATGGTTTTTCAGAAAAGCCGTCTAAGTACTTAGTAACGTTTGATTGCAAATTTAAGATTTGAATTCGTGCGTTATGTCGAGGGCAAAAAGAGAGTGATTTTTTGTATATATATTTTTTGTATATAAGAGGGCCCCCGACTGGATTCTTTAATAGTTTATTATCAGATATGTATATATATATACTTTGTTCTCAATGTTTCGCTTCACGCAACAGCGCACACGTATAGCTGTACCGTATAATACATAAAATATACCGAGTAGAATTGCAAAGATATCACGTCAACGCTTATACTCTGTTATAAAAAAAAAACAACGTACATAGCTTAAATGTTAAAATCTTGTTCGACACCGCGTATAGCCAAACTTCAAGAAGAGCTGAACCAGGCGATTGCGGAGAAGGACGCTTCCCAGGAAGAAATCTCGACATTGAAGCTTACGGCTGAAAGGAACGAGCGACAAGCGCGACAGGAACAGAGCAGACTACAGTCGGAAATTAATTCTTATAAGATGCGGTTGGAGAGAGCTGACGCAGATCTCGTGCACGCGCGAAGAGAGAATCTACGGCTGACGGAGGAGGTCGCGGCTTTGGAGAAAGAGGTGGGTTGAAGAATTGTAGATTTTGGGATCGTGCTTTTCTTACAAAGGAAATGAATAATTTTTTTATGTCAAGATAAAGCACAGTGTTTTTTCAAAAAGGTACATTGTGCCTCTAAAAAAAACTAATTTTAAAATCTTGGACAGTGTTGAATTACAAACAAAAAAATGAAAAATCTATTAAATACTTAAAAAGGAAGCTAAAATAGTAACGTATTTAGTTAGAATCATTTTGCGATTACCCAAGATATATTAAATCTGATATAAATCATATTTTGTTTCTATTTTTGTAATCTAGAGCAAAGAGGATTCTAAAATGATATTAAATAAAATATAATTTAAATTTTTGGAAAATTTTCGAGTTTTCTAAAACAAAATTAGGGTATCATTCTTTAAGTCACAAACGGAATCTCCATTTTAAAATTTTGTCAATTAAGTTCTGGAGACAATAATAGAGCAATTTTTCGAATTTTATCGAGGAGATAGATGTCCATTGAGACTTAAAAGTATCGAAATAATTACACAAAAATAAAAGAAGTAGATAAACGAAGCTTTAATTTAAATTTAAATTTATATTTTCTTACGGTGACTTGATTGCTTATATCTTTTTAATCAATTAATATATTTGAATAAATTAAAGCTTCAATCAAAACTTTTGCTATATAAATTTAGTCTATTTTTTGCATGAGTTTTACAATACTTTTGTAAAACCTATTTACACTTAATACGTCTAAAAACTGCTCTACGTCTTTAAACTCCAATGGACTAAATCCTAAAATAGATGATCTATTCAGAGGTGAAGAATTCGTCTTACAAACCAAGGTTTATTTGACAAAGAAAGAGCACCGATTCTCCGCGTTCTTATTATAATTTCACAGATCAACATGAACAAAATCATGGAGGAGACGCGAGTCGGCGCCCAGCCGCCCAAATCTGAGCGTCCACGGCCGGAGAAGGGCGACAAGGAGTTGGCCTCACTGATCTACGACCTGGAGAACAAACAGGGTGAGACTATCGTGTAAAGCACTAACCGCGCTCTCGCTTCGTCGTGTGTGCGTTTGTCGATGTGGCTCTGTTAGGTATATTGTCTAATAAGACTTGTGTATTATCAATGAAAGATCGTTGTAACTGCTTGAGCTTTTAAATGAATATATATATATATATATATATACTCGCGCGTCATGTACTATTATATATACAATAAATCAAACGTGTGAGACATCGGCGTGTGTATTGCTGACACTATGCCTAGCATGTGCCAGGGGGCCTGCGATCAGTAGTAACAAAAAAAAAGAAAAAAAACCTTTCGAATTGGGAAATGAAAAAAAAAAAGACAAATTGCGTTTGTTGTACCCACGTTATAGCCAAAACGATCGCCGGTCTCGAGGATTCCCTGAACAAACAGGCCTCGCTCGTCTCGCGCCTGACTGCGGAATGCCAATCTCTCACACAGCGCTTGGAAGCTAACGACCAGAAACACAAGTACTTGTCCTCGTCGTTCTCTTTAAACAAAAACAAAAATCGAAATTTCTATTTTCTTTCCTGGTTTTGCGTTGAAAAGCTTTGGTTGAAACGAAGACGTGAAGAAAAAGAGATTGCTTACCGATTGTATGATGCCTCTTTGAAATTTTCAAGTTTTGTGTTAATAAATGTCTAGATGTATTCTTTACCATTTTTAAAATTCAATCGAATTTGAAAGAGGTTCAAATAACAAGTATTAAATAAACAATCAGTATCTCTCAACTTTTTCTTTCATGTCTCACTAAAAGCTAATTAAGGCGAAATTAAAACTTTTGGAATCATCTTTTATCGTAACTTTAAAATAAAAAAAATTAAAGTTTCATCTTTGCCTGCACCGTATCGTTAGTAAATTTCAGACGTCGCTTATTCGCAGTAAAATGTATCTCAATGTCTATCATCAAAACCATATAAATCCCAATCCAGCACTAAAACTCCCCTATACCCTTTATATCATACCACGTATATAATATGTGTATGTGTATATTATGTATATGTGCAATGCTAATTTTCTCGACACACGTGCTTGTAATAGTAAATAGACATCTTCATATGCGTGACAGCAGCTCATATTGTATATTAGCAGGGGGGGTCACCGACCAAGACGACGATAATGATGCGAATGACACAACGACTGTAATGATGCCTTCTTCGCACAAGAAGCGCCGCGTTAAGGTTGATCTCAAAGTTAAAGTCATTCCGAAAAAGAAGTCCGCTCAATCGGAACCCCCCTCCTCCACCAAGGTGCCTAACTTGTAGTTGTAGCTATTATATATCTTTTTTATATACATTATATCTTTATTCGTAGATATTTGAATCTCGTAGAGATCTTACTGCCGTTAGTCGATGTGATTTTTTTTTCTTTTCTTTTTTGTTTCATATATACTTTTTTGCTCATTTTTTTGGTTAGCGAGTGTGAAGATCGTGGTTTGAGGAGATGATTTGTTTTCATTTTAGGCAAGAAATGGCCAATCTTCAAAGCAACATAGAATACTTATCGAGTAAGATTAATGAATCGTTTGACCTCAGAGAACGAAGCACAGGTATTACGTAGATTCTTTACTATGCGTGTATTTTTATAGGCAAATTAACGATTGTAGAAATAAAAAAATTTTCGTTATTGCAGGAGATGTAGATGAAAAAACGCACAGTACCGAGCAAACTTCCACTGGACTGGTCACTAGTAATAACCACGAAGAAAACGATAATAACGCCTCGATCGAAAAGTACAATTTAGGATTAAATTCGAAACCACGGCAAAGATTAGATAGTCAATTAGACGACGAGAGCGTAGACGGGAGCCGCGAAGCACTAGACTCATCGAGTTACGCATCGCAATCCGCGGAAGACCAGAATCCACATCAAAAGTACTCTGAGCAACCAGACAATTACAACGACGAGTATTCTAATCAGCATTATGATCAGTATAATCAGTATGATCCAGCGCAATATCAGGAATATTTCAATAATCAACAGTATGACGAAAACCAGCAATACACCCAGGATCAGCAATATGCTGCTCCGAGTGAACAATACCCGCATACTGAACAATATTTAGATAATAAGGAGAATTACAAAGAGGAACCATATAACGAACAAGATTATAATAATTATCCTACGCAACACGAAGAAAAATAGTTTATGTATAAGTGTAAAACGTTTTTTTTTTTTTTTATGGAATTCGATAATTGTTTATTGTTGTTTTAGTGAGTTTAATATTGTTTCTTATTTATGGAATTATTGTAACAAATAAAATGTAAATTTAATGTATTGATTTGTCCATTTGTTAAATTTTAAAGTGAAATATAAAATCGTAATTTTTTTTCAAATTTCTTTAATTCATTCCTCATAATACTATGTATATATAAGCATAAATTTACTGTTTTTATGAATTAAGTTTTTCTTCTAAGGGTAAGCTGTCTTATAGCTAAGAAAATAATAATGATATTATTTATTAGATTAATAAAAAGAATCATCTTACGCTTATAAATAACTAATGAAAAAAATGAGTATATGTTATATAATTTTCATTTATAAAAATTATAAAAATATTATAATAACATCATAATAAATAATAAAATATTCATTCCTTGCGTTAGGTGGCTAACAAATTTAAACAGAAAATATGTTTACGATAGTTCCGAATTTCGCCACTGAGGCTCTGTACAGCACTACTCGTGATGATGATGATATCTGTATACAGCGCCTACAAACTTCTACGTTTTATTTTTGCAAATGTTCAAGTTACCTTTACTGCTAACGTAGAAAATCTATACATAAGAGATGCTAATCTAAAAATCTGAGTATAATAAGATATTATGGAAGTCTTAAGCGTTTCGTGCATCACTATTAAAAAAAAGTAATTTTAGTAACTTCTAACCTATAAAGCTGCAGGCAGAAGTCAAGAAATCAATTTAATTTTCCTCTAACAAATTTAATAAATATTTACGAAGTTCGATTATAACGTAAGTAATATTGCCTAATGTAACTAATAAAATAGTATATTAGTACAATGTCTCGTCCTACAAATAACCTTGCACTTACGAATTCCGACATAATTTTTAAAACGTTCGTGAAAGAAAAAAATGAAACAAATGTAGAACTTGAGGATAAGCGTAGATCTAAATTAGCATTTCATGGACATCAAGCAAAGTTAGCTTATGAAGAAATAGTAACACATGTTAAATTACAAGAAAGCGAAAAAAAACTTGTACCCCAGGCAAGTTGTTCTATATCAAGAACTATTCAGCCCGAATTGAAAAAATCTCAAATAGAAAATGTTAATTCAAAAGAAAGAAACATTAATCTTTTATTTAAAGCTCTAGAATCTGGAGATATAGCATTCATAACTCAAAATTTTGACTCGGAAAATGTAAACATATCCGATCAATTTGGATGGACTCCCTTAATGTCTGCAGCTTATTCAGGTCACACAAAAGTTGTAAATTTTTTATTAAAACTTGGAGCTAACACTAAAATTAAAGATAAGTCAGGTTTAACAGCAATTGAATTAGCAAGGAAAAGAAATCACGTAGATATTATAAATATATTAAAACAAAAGTTTCATAAAAGGAAAGATAATTCTAGTCGAGAAGAAGTTTCTCATAATAATAAGACTAATTTGCAAAGGATAGACCAAGAAAGCTTTTACTGCGATATCTGTAAAATAGTTTTTACAGAGTCATCAAGGTCTAAGCATGAAACATCTACTTTGCATGTGTTCAACAGTAATCCAAAATTAAGAAATGCTTACTACGGAATACCAAGGCAGAATAAAGGGTATCAAATATTGCTTAACACTGGTTGGGATGAGGAAAATGGTTTAGGGCCTTCTGGTGAAGGGCAAAAATATCCAGTGAAGACAATATTAAAAAGGGATCGAAAAGGTTTAGGTCAGGAAAAAAAAGAAACACCAAGAGTAACACATTTTGAACCTAGAGACACGGATGCTGTTAAATTTGTAAATAGATATAAAAGAAAAGCAAGAACAAAGCGGGATTTAGCAAAAGAGATGAAAAGAGATGCTGCAAAAACAAGAGTTTTGAGAAATGCATTGTCTTAAAACTCTTATAATTCAATGTAAAATATAAACAGTACTTTATTAAAATGTTAAGCCATTAAAATGTATACATTATTTGTAACTTTTTGTTTTAGATTATGGGTTCTGAACAAAAGGAAATTTTGGAGTATCTTCAAAAAATTGAAGAAAAAGGAGTAGAAATTATAACAGATAGACAAGAAGTTGTTGCTCTTGATAAGAGAAGAAATGATGATAGAGTTGGTATGAGAGCTCTACAGAAACAAAAAGATAAGAAAACATGGATGACAGTTGGCCCAATTCTACTAAAAATGTCAACAAAAGAAGCAGAGGAATTACTAAAAGAAGGTGCCTATACAAAATATGGTTTTTAATGCTAGTCATCCAATAGATTATTGTACAAGAATGTATTAATAGATATAATATTAAAGGTGTTTTGAACAAAAGTAAATGTATAGCAGACAAAATACATTTATGTACAACTTGTACTATATATCTAGCGGATACTTAGTAGAAATAAAAAAACCACGATTGTGGATAAATAATAAAAGTAATTTTTTGCACAGATCAAAAACACTGTGATATTGAAATAAACAAAATACGAAGTGATTTGAAGATAAAAGTAAATGAATTGCGTGATTTGGAACATATTCCACCAGTTCCTGGACTTATGTTACAACCTATGTCACAAACAGAAATGTCTGCAATGAATCACGTACTTGGGAAAAGTTTGTAATTATTAAAGATAATGTAAATATTTATGTACACATGAAAATTAATTTTTGTTTCTTTTTTTTTGTCTTTTAATTCTTGGTAATATTAAATATGTAAGTTAAGTATATAAATATTTTTTACCTGGCACACTTGTTAATTTCAATTTTCCTAGTAATTTGTTTTCATCAGCTGGTGTGATTGTTGAATGTACCAATCAGGTAAAAATGAATATTCTGAAGAACTAGAAAAGCATTCCATTTCAATCCTATTATCAAGACTATATTCAAATTTATAAATGCACTCATTATAATCTCTAGTAACAACAGATTTTATATAATCTAAAAATTCATTACAAAAATTTAAACATTCTGATGCATTCCATAGAGTCTAAAACAGTATTAAAATTGAGTAAATATTTGTCAAGTTTTAAAATATCATCTTTCATTTGGATTATAGAATCATGATGAATCATTTGAATGAAGTGTTTACCTTGCACATTTTTGGCATTTGAGAAATTTTAATACTTTCCACTTCAAATACTTGTCCCTGATCAGTTCTTGTACCGCATATAATATCTTCAATACCAACTAAAAAACTTTGGCACCACCATTTTAACAATTTTTTACGATAATTTTCATCTTGCCTGTGATTTGTTATAACCCTATTAGTTTTTAATTCAACAAATTTTAATCTTTTCCAATCAATTGGCTCATTAACAACATCTTTTGAACAAATTCCATCCATTTCTGCACCATAAAGTAAATAATTTAATCCTAGCTTTGATGAAAAAAGACAACAAAATTCTTCCGATTCATTAACAGGCTCTTTTGTGTTTGGAGGTTTTTCTGGAGAGTCTGCAAAACCATTCAATTTGAATTATTCAATAATTTTAAAATTAGTAGGAATCAGTGTTTACCTGAAAGCATGAATTGTTCGAATTTTAATCCCCATGAAATAAATTGAAGATCTTTCTTTGACAAATGAACATTTTTTCTTTTCTGTTCTTGAGTATCAAATCCACATAAGTATATAGTTCCACAATATTTGGCTGCGCATATTATCCAGCCATCTCTTCTCTCATATGGAGTACAGGAAATTTTAGTTAGGAGCCCTCGATAACATACAAAATGTGGTCTCAACCTAAGAAAACGTAATTAATAATTAAAGTTTAAGAGTTTTTTTCTTATTCCACAAAAGAAGAAAAATAATTAAAAATATATGAACCATCTTTTTTGCTCTGGACTAGCTCTTATTTTTCTATTATTACTTATAATCCATCTTAATAAATGATCAATTTTCTCATTCAAATTAGTAGGCTTTCTAATGACCTTGTCTATTCCATCATTGAGATTAAAATTGACCCCCTTTTTTTTTCTCTTTGCATGTTCTTTGTAGTATTGCAATTGCGCCAAATCCTGCGAGTATTCTCGCTGTTGACCGCTCAGGCTAAAGTAACCTACGACTTCTGGCCTATTAAAAGAAGGAAAACTCTTATTTTTATCCGTTTCGATTAAGAAGCTCATTTTTTCCTGCCGTTATTTATCGTGGACATATGCGACGTTTCATATTATCACTTGTGTGGAGAGCAAGAGAGAGAGAGAGAGAGAGAGAGAGAAAGAGAGTTCGCAAATCTCATAACCGCTAAACCAAAACCGCGATAAATCACGTGTCCGAGGTTTGGTTAGTGCACGACGAGATGTTTTCCGCGCGTGCGCACACATATTATGTAGCTCTTGTCTTTGTAAGTGTACGTAGTCCCGCGAGGTACGGGGGGCGTTCGTGAGAAACCAGTCTGTAACAATGAAATATATATACATACGTTAAAATAAGAAAAGCGAGGATAATTTTTTAACAAAGTATTATTTAATTTTGTAACTACTATTATTATTCGAATTCTAAACGAAACAACTAATTACTTTAGATAATTTCTCATATTTATGTATATAAATAAAGAGAATAATTTGTGAAATTTTCTTTTTTATTATTTGTTAACTATTGACTAACAGGTTTTCTTACTTTAGTTTCAACTAATAATTTAAATTTTAACAAATATACTGAATACAGCATAAAATTTCGTTAGAGAATCCATTGCGCAATATAAGTTATACGGATAAAATATTAAAATATCTCAATTTTTATTAACAAAACATGCTATAATTTCGCGTCTCCAGATAAAAAGCACACCGCGAAGGTACCAATACAACTACATTATACATCCATAAACTATCATCTTCCCTTGACGACATAATCCTGCGGCGACCGTGCTCCAAATTGCCCGAAAAACGTTCGAGCTCCTATTATACGTCCGAGCAAACCCAAAAAAGGCCATCGGACGAACACAATTAAGTACAAAAGAAAATTTCTCAGGAACAAAACGACGACGCTTTTATATATATATAGCATATATGCTCTGCTTCGTTCCCCCAATATACTCGTTACAACGGACTGCATAGCGACGATCGCAGAGAGCTCTAAAATCGAAGAGACCCAAGCCTATGGCGAAACGCAACGCGCGTCGAATGGCGATCTCGCGTGCCACGCGCGGTTCGCTTGCACGCACGCGAGACCGCATTGGGGATGAGCCTTCGTTCATATATGAGGCATTTCGCCTCAACTCTCCCAGCGCGGCGCGCGAGCGTCAAATCATGCTATTTTCAAGTCGTGTTTACGATATCAATAT
>JAYJLV010000027.1:3621882-3651285 GCA_036873485.1 Torymus texanus | reverse complement strand
TATTTCTACACCCAAAAACTTATCCCAAAGCTTGAGCCAAATCCAGGACCCGAAGGTAGTGCACTCTCCTGGTAAGTAGATAATTCAAATTATAATATAATCAAGTCAATATAACTCGAAATTCCTCGGTCTTTCAGATTTCGACGAGGACGGTCTTGTAGGTCTAAGCGACCTGGACCAGACCTGCCGCCACTTAATCCGTGGTGGTCTCACCGACGACGAAGTAGGCACCGTATGCCAGAAAGTGCTGGAGGAAAGCGACATAGACGGTGACGGCGCCCTGTCCTACCTGGAATTCGAGCACGTCGTCACGCGTGCTGCTGACTTCTTGTCGACCTTTCACATACGCATCTAGACGAGAGAGAGGGGAAAAACTCTCCCACACTCTCATCATCGCTGCTCTCCTCCTAATCATTTCAAATGACTCGTAGAAAGTGTATATTATACCCATAAGAGAAAGAGAATATATATATATATATATATGCATCAAGCGCTTCGAGCTCTATACATGTGTGTGTGTCATTCAAGCGCTATCCCCCTCTCTCTCTCTCTCTCACACTCTACCATGATTTACGCATTGTTCTCGTTAAAAAGGATCTCGCCCGCTCGCTCGCTTATACTTGCTCGGGTACCTATATAGAAAGTCCGCGCTCTCTTGGCGCGCCAGTGAAATTTCCTCTCGTCGACCGAGAGATGCTGTACACGCGCGCTCGCTCGCAAGCGTTACCTTGTCTCCCTCCCTCTCTCCCTTCCTCAGCTCAGCACATTCGATTTGCGAATCGCGATGGCTTTCAAGGTTAAGGGGACCGAGAGCGAGGGGAGCCAGCTTCTCCTCTCTTCTCTCTTTCTCTGACCCCTCTGACCCTCTCGCAGAAAAGGTATAAGGCAGGCAGTAGTATAACAAAACTATATAAGCGCGCGATCTCTCTCCCTTTCTTCTATATACTATTATACCGCTTTGCGCGCACGCGTAATTTTCCCAATAAACGGGTAGACCGTATATATATACACCTATATATACATAACAGCAAAAGCGAGAAAGATTTTCGGCGAGACCACTGCGTAAAAGTTAAAACGAAACACGCGTGTGTGCTCCGAAAGGAGCCAGAACGGAGCAACAGCAGCAGCATCGTCGTATCTAAGCGAGTCTTGCAACGCGCGCGTTCAGAAACCAAGGCCAGCCGGTCGCTTGACCAGCTCTCCTCCCTCACCCGCGCGAGAGAAATCGCTCTCTCTCTCTCCTCTTCTCCTCGTTCTCTCGCGCCCCCGTGCGTCGAGAAAACATTCTTCCTTCGTCTTTCTCTCCCGGCGTTTATGTGCACTTATACACACGAGCCCGTGTGCCTGCGCGTGTGTATATAATGTACCTTCCTTCCTCTCTCACTCGCCCTTATGCACGCTCGCGAGAGCTATATAGTTCCTTTTTTCGCTCTTTTCTCTCCTCTCTCTCTCTCTTACCGCCAAGGCATTTCTTTCCGTCCTCGTTCTTTTCTCTCTCTCTCTCTCTCTCTCTCTCTCTTACTTGCTCTCTCCCTGCGGCAGCTAACGAGCCGCGCGTGGAGAGAGAGAGAGAAGATCGCGCGTGGGCGTGAGCCTCGAACGCGTTCTCCAGGCAAGTTCTCAGGCCTCGATATATATATATATGTGTGTGTATGTGTAGGTTACACACGCACGAGTATATATATATATACACACACACACACACACACACACACACACACACACACACACACACGCACACACATAGAACATTTGCATAGCCTCGCGCGCTCGAGCGTATGTGTATATATACCTGCGCGACTATACGCGTATATATACGTGGTGAATTTCGCGGATGTACGGCTTCTTCGCTCTTTCGAAGAAAAAAAAACGTGGAATACACGCGCATACACACATACGTGCGTATATATTTTTCGAGGGATCGTTGCACGCGCATTTTTCGTGGGAGCGAGAAGAAGTCGAGAGAGCGGTAGAATAGCAGAAGCAGCATCGCAGGTAGGCCTCAGAAAAGGGGGAAGAGAAGAGAAAGAGAGAGAGAGAGAGAGAGAGAGAAGAACGGTCGGGAGAAAAGGATAAGCAAGAGAGACGAAAACGAAGGGTTCGGAGGCGGCGGCGGCGGTTGGTGGCCAGCGGAATGTGGCTTGACCAGCCGCTCGCTCTCGGGGGATCCCCCGCCTCCTCCTCCTCCTTCTGCTCCGGGGTGCCCAAACAACTCGAATATTCTCGAGTAGAAAGAGAGAGAGAGAGAGGAGCTATCGCAGGCCTCCCATCTCTCTCTCCCGCTCCGCTTACCTGCTTTACCTGCCCGAGCGAGCGCGCGCGCACGCGGATGAAATAAAAGCCACGCGAGCTGGTCCCTCTCTCTCCCCTTTTCAGAGATGCTGCCGTTGCTGCTCTGCCACGTCGACCGCGTTTTACAGCAAGTGAGCACCGCAGCAGCAACAGCAGCATCATCATCCTTTTTGATTCCTCTCCGCATGCTCGATGATAATCCCCCTGCCTTGATTTTTACTTCCTTTTGGGGAAGAAAGAAAGAAAGAAAGAAAGAAAGACGAAGATAAAGAGAAGAAGGAACATTCGTTCGTTCTGGAAAGTTGATTTTGCAATTCGAGCGAGGAGTAGTACCGACTTTCTTCTTTCGCGCGCTTTGTTTCGTCTCTCGCAGGGGTTGTTACTGCTGCTGCTGCTGCTGCTGCAGAAGCACCGCATGCATCTGCATAACCGGTACAAAGATGCGATTCTCCACCGTCGTCGCCGTCGTCGACTTGCGCTCCCGTAATTTCATCGCCTCACCTTTTCCTCTCTTTTATATACATATACCTATATATACCTACGCACATTTTTCAACGGCGGGAAAGTTCGTACGCGACACCTCGGATCGCGCTATAGGCTGAATGTGTATATACATATGTACATATACGTGCGCGCACGCGCCCACGCTCTCGCACGCGCGGCGATGACATCATCGTCCAAGGACTTTAACCTCTTGGTAGAGAGCGTCTTCATGGCAGGTAACGTATACATATAGATGTAGGTAGGTAGGTATACTTACACGCGCGTATTTTATTCGCGAGGTGAAAGAGAAAAAGAGAGAGAGACTTCAATCGCGACCTGCTGCAAACGACGCGATGATTTTCGACTACGCAGAATAAGAGAACGAGAGAAAGAGAGGGAGAGAAAAAGGGGAGCAAGTATAGAGGGATGACGACGACGACGACTCTCTCACGCGTGGTTCGGGGCAGGTGCGAGCTGCTCTGTGGCACAGCTTCTGTCTCTCTTCTGCGTTCTATGGGGATCGTACGGTGCTAACGGTTTCTCATTGAAAAATTCCACGTTGCGAGCGGGGAGAGTAAAGTGTAAGAGAATGAAAAAAAAAAAGATAGTTGCGTTCATCTCGAAATGGAATTTCTCTCATAGCGTATAGATAGATTAACGCGTATATATATAATATACAAGGGTGCACCAAGAGTGCATAATATTCCGAGGAAACGGAGCAACAGCAAGGACGTCGTACGTCCGGCGGAAGCCCAAGGGCGCGCGATTTCCAACATTGGGTGTGTATTAGCACTGACGCGCGAATATATAGCTGGAGAACGAATACTGCGACCACTACCTACTACTATACCACCGTCGTTGACGACGACGACGACGACGATGATCATAGCGATGATAATAACGCCGACAGTTACCTACAGGTAAGTAATATGTATATATGGTACAGTGCTGCGGGTATATATTATCAGCTTTCGCGCGCTGACTTTTGTTCTCTCTTGCGAAGACGCTCGCTCGCGCTCTTTCTCTCTTCCGAGACAAAGACGCGAGACGGGGAGATATGCACGTATACGTGTGTGTGTATATCTGTATACTTACCTACCTACCTACCTATACCTCTCTCTCTCTCTCTCTCTCCGGCTCTTCTCAGGTCATTGGATGTTCGTTGCGCGTACGCGCCGCCGTCGTATGGGAATCGTCGTTATAGCGCTCGCTCGCTCGCGGAGAATCGTTGGAATGCGGTCCTTTTTTCCTTTTTGTGCGCGCCTCTCTCTCTCTCTCTCTCCTTCTCGTGGAGGAGCCATCCGTACTTACCTGCCTACCTGGCGACAGCGGCGGTAATCCCCCGTCGTCCCCTCGGGGGGCGCGCGAGCGAGAGAGAGGAGCCGGAACAGGTATAAAGGCACGGCGAGGGGCGGTGGGAGGGGAAGGGGAAAGAACGAGTTTCTCTCTCTCTCTCGCGGCGAGGCTGACGTCAGGCGGACGATTTGAACGGACCAATCGGGTGCTTAGTGGGATAGAGTGGGGGCGCCCGGACGCGAAAGGTGCGCGCGCGAGTCGCCCGCGGCCGGCGCGGCCACGCCGTCAGTTTCTCCGGGAGCGAGCTAGTGTTCGCGTCGGCTCGCCGTCTTCTCTCTCATCCCATATCTCTATCTTTCTCTTTCCCTCCATCTCCCGCGCGGACCAGTTCTCTCTCTCTCTCTCTCTCTTTCTCTCTCTCACTTACTCTCTCACACACTCCTATTCCTCTCGGTCAGTCAGTGCCTGCCGGCCGGTCACCACACACACGCACACCGGCCTTCGAAGAATAATCTCGTCATCGGCTAGGAAAACAGTCGAACTACGTCATCTTCCAGGTAAGCGAACACATACAACCACCAGACACACGTTTGTTCTCTCTATATAGATATATATGCATATACGCATATGTATGTACGTACGTGCTGCTACACGCCGCCTGCACATCGTCCGCGCCCACCTGTTGAGCGAACGGACGAGCGAGTCGGAAGAGAGCGCGTGCGCGCGTAACCGCGGAATTTCGCATGGCAACGCAACGCAACGCGCGCTGAGCACGAAATTTCGCACGCTGCCGAAGCGGAGAGAAAGGAGAGAAGAGCCAGCCGTGTGTATCTTATCTCGCCGAGCGTCAACGTGGCGTTGCCGCTCTCGTATATACATATATATGTATGTACATATACATATACACGCGAGTGTGCTGCATGTGTGCGTTAAATCGGCGAGGCTCTTATCTCTCTCTCTCTCTTCCGTACCGTCGTGACGACTATACTGCCGTTTCTCTCGCTCTCGCGTTTTCCAGCTAATCGCGCACGTGCTCCCAAAAGCCAGCAGCAGCGGCAACGATGGTATGTACCGTTAGCACATTCGCTCTCGCGCGCTCGTACGCTTCATGTACAGAATCCCTTTGTCTCCGCTCGCTCGCTCTGGACCCTTTGTCCGCGACCTTCGACGCCTTTTCGTTTCCTCGCTCTCGCTCGGCTCACATCGCGCACGTACATATATACGCAAGACTTCGGTTTGACATTGTCATCGGCACGATTGCTTGCGCGCTCGTTACGACGTGTGCGAGACACACACACACACACAGCGAGAGAGCACAGCGGCTTTCTCCGAATGGCCGTCGTTGCGAAATGAACCGCCTCGAGCGATCGGCGGCTGCGGCGACCGGTCGACCTAGTAAATCGCGCAAGGTTTTTTCACAGTATAGTACGGCCTCGCGAGCGCGCTTGCCGCGTATCGTTTTAAAACGTGCGTTTGGCCGTTGGAGAATAAAAGTCAGCCAGCAAGCAGGGAAAAAAAGAACGAACGAGCGAGCGATAGAGAGCGCCCATTGTCACGTGCCCCGTGCGCGCGCACCGATAAAGGCGATTGCCAGCGTATTCAAAAGGTAAATAGGTACGCGCAATCGCGTGTCAATGAATCCGCGATCGCATACGTGCCTGCTGCCCGTTTGATGAGCGAGCGATCGTCGGTTGTGGCTGCTGCTGCTGACTCCTCGAGCGTAATCGAATTATTGGTCCGACAATATAACGTACATGTGTTCGTATACACGCACTGTTGTTACATCGGAGCGTGTGTATGTACGTTGTGCGCGTAATAAGAGAGATAGAGAGAAAGAGAGAGAGAGAGTAAGAAAATATTATTGACGATACATTTTGTTTTTACAGGTATTCCAAGGAGATATCACGATGTGCGACTGGATTGGAGTAGGAGGAAAAGAAGAAGTAAAAGTAGAAGTGGAGAATAGACATCGCTGGAGTAAGCAAGATTTTGGCGCGGACATTTTCTTTGGTTATCTAGCTGTATGAGTTTTGTTGTACATCATAAAGCTAGGTTACCGGAGTTAAGCTCCTCGCCATATCAACGACCGCATCAGACTTAAGATTGTCGACAAGCGATTAGCGTATCGATCTCTCTCATTCTCGCAGGACACGATTCATGAATCGGAATCAACTTGCTGTGCCCCGTTTCTCTCCGACCGAGGCAGGCAAGCCAACCAGCCAGCAACTTTCTTGGAAGAAAAAAAATTATGTATTCCGTACTCGGCATACGTGTTTTTTGCCGCGGGACACTCGCGCGTGATTCATGTATAGCGAGCGTATCTCTCACTTAAAATGTACCCAATGTCAGCCGAAACTCTCGAACGTGTACATTTTAATGACGAAACGTATGTATGTATGTGCGTAAGCAAGCGGGCGAGCTTTATCTCTTTTTATTGTAAAACAATTTCATGTACGCGTGCTGGAATTTCGCTTATGTAAATTTTTTCCGTTTGATTTTATTTTGTATGCCAATTGACTTTGTGTAAGTGTTCTGTACTTTTTCCGATCCTGTTATTTTTTTTCTTTTTTATTTTATCATTGTGTAATGGAATTTTTTTTAATCATTTATTTATAATGTTCTATTTTTATTTTTTTTATTCCGTTTATTCATTTAACCAAATCACTTACATGGAATTCAGTACATATAATTTTATTTCGATATTAGGTTGAAGGGTAAGTTTGATTGAAATTTCTGCTGTATACCGGCATTATAGTTTAATTTAATAATTTTTAAAACTTTGAAAAGGTGTGCTATGTTCCAAATACGTGACTCAACGTTTAACTTATCACATTTGTTAGATTTGTTAATTGTTACCGAGAGATAAGACCACCGGTTTTAGTAGAGTTAAAAATTAAGGTATACATAGATTAAACTTCTATTTTATACTTTGGGAATGGTTCTAAAAATTATTAAGAAAGAATAAAAACATGATGCCGGTGTTAGAATAATTAATTTTTCTAAAAAAAATTCAAATAGATTACCGAAACAGTATTATTTGACGAACGTGATTCCTATTTGAATGTAGGTACTATTAAAAATGAGTTATAATAAAATTTGTTTTATTTACAATTCAAATGTCATTAGTGAACCTGTAAGAAAGTAATATTTTTCTTTTAAAGGTCATCTGAAATTCTTATATTATTTAAATTTAAATTACTCGGTAGTTGATAAACCTGACGTCGAGATTGTTTTAACGATCGCGATAATCCTTCATTTAATCCTTCCTCTAAACTTTTCTACTGAATTAGATCTATATAGAACTCGTCAAAATGTTCGTTCTCCAGATGCCGTACTAGACGCATAAACTTATCCGTCGTATCTTCATATTAATCAACGAATATTTACCATAAGAACGAGGAGCGAATTTTCAGGTGCAGATCACGGATACACGCTTGGCAGAGATACGGGAATGGTTCCCACACACGGTAAACAATCAACGAGCGGCTCTTATACACGCATACTACTCCGTCACACCTTGAGGAAACGCACTTACATACAATGTTACTTATACACCGGCCGCGCCGGTCTATGCATCTCTCGTCAAGGGAAAGGCACTCGCTCGTAAGGCGTTTATCGCTCCCTGAGTATGTGTGCGTTCTTATGGGAGAATCCTGTAGGAGGATGCGTGCGCCCCGTGCGTGAAAAAAGCTGTATTTCCGCCTTCGCTCCGGAATTTTGTCTATTGTTCCAGAGTGCGAGCGTGTGCACACATATGTGTAAATACATGTATGTATAAACGGAAATACGAGGGAGAGAGGAGGGAGTTGTTATTCGCTCCTATCACCGATGGGAATTAAATAAAGAATTTTTTGACTAATTATGCTTGGCGTGTGCGATGATTATTTTTACCCTTTCTTCTTGCGTTGCTGGTACTATAATGTATTCTGAATGGCTTTCTCAGAAGGAAATTTGAAGCTTTTTTTTGAGGATTAAAGGAGGAGATGGATTTCTGTTTTATTTTTTTATTTTTTTTTCTCACGCGCTCCGCCTTGTGCGATCTTTCGAGAAGCGATAGATGGCGCCACGTCCTGGATATAAGAGCGGTACTGATAATCAAGGATTTCGGGCGTATCGCGTTACCACTTACGGTTAAAGAGACTCTGCACTTTGATAACATTAAAAATAGTTGACGTAGATAAATTTATTTTTATCAGTGCATCGATAATGCATTTGAACTCGCATACTTATGTAATACAATTCAGAAAATAAATGTAGAGCAGATGTAAAATTTAAAAAAATCAAGGGATTGATTTTATTCTATATGCATTATCATGTGAGCTTTTCTAGAAAAATCAATAATTGAAGCAAAGCAATTGTTAATAAGTTGTTATGTGTAATGAAAAAAACAGATAGATATTCGTATTTGAATTTCCGTTTAATAAAACGCTGAATCATTTCTAGCTAGCTATCCTATTCACTCGTAAATGCATGCATACACTCTTTGTGTATCCACGTGTACTTGTGTATAGCACATGCATGATACATATATATGAGTGTATATATATATGTGTGTGTGTGAAACAAAGCACACGCGACTCGCGTGTCGCATAGAGACGGAACACAGAAAATACGTAAGTACGTCGCTAGTCAAGTTTGGCGCGCGCTCAAAAATCTGTGAGTTTATCACGTATTTTATCCATTCTTTTTATCCTCATAACGTCGCGAAAATTCTTATTGGCAATCTTTTTACTTCTTTGACAGCGTTTTGCAAACAATTTTCATTGTCGGTCAATTTTGTTTATCAACCCCGCCGGAATACGGAAGTTCGGGGGGGGTGCCGGGTACAGCAAAACGTTCTGGAAGCTTCCAGAACCTTCTCGAACATTCGAGAAGTAGAGGCGCGCGCCGTATATAAAGTCGTCTGTCGACCCGGCGCGCCGCATTAGAAGGATCACAGCGAAAGAGCACACCCTGTGCTAGTGTGATACCCTCTGAGCTTAACGTGACTCATCCTATAAGGGCGTTTTTTCCACATTTAATAAATAAAGGTAAGCATTTTCTTTTATAATTTATTTTATTGAAGCGTTTTTCACGCGATATTTTTTACGCGCTCACGTTTTGCGGGAAAATAGGCAGTTAAATCTTCGCTGGTTGCGAGAATGTTCTAATGGAAGCTTCGAGAGCACGTTTTAACTTTTATGGATAATGTTATCATGATTAGGCGTGGATGCCTCGTTTTCTTTTATATTCTAAATTGTTCATCAATGTTTGGTTCATGAAATAAAAATATTTCCGATATCATTGTGTTCAATTTTGAAAATTTCGAATTAGTTATCAGTCGACAGATTTTTTTTAGTTTGCATCATACTTTTTCCCCATTGTGATAATTTTTTGATTTTTAAAGAAAAGCTCCGTTCGTCAATAGACTTTTAAGAAATAAGTTGTAAATGTTAAATTTTTAATTTTTTTAATTTTTTAACTTTTTTAATTTTTTAATTTACTTATTTTTTTTTAACCGAATTTCATTTATTGAATCCGTCATATGGCAGAAAGATTTTTTAACATTTTCGAGAATTAGTTACTGGATTTCTAAATTTTTTTGTGATTTTCAGATGGCTGACTCAAAGATGGAGACTGCCGGAGACGTTGAGACTTTTGCTTTCCAAGCAGAAATCGCTCAGTTGATGTCCCTCATCATCAACACCTTCTACTCCAACAAGGAAATTTACCTTAGAGAGTTGATCTCTAACTCCAGTGATGCCCTGGATAAAATCCGTTATGAGTCGCTGACTGACCCAACCAAGCTTGACTCTGGCAAAGACCTGTTCGTCAAAATCATTCCCAACAAGAATGATAGAACTTTGACCATCATTGACACAGGTATTGGTATGACCAAGGCTGATTTGGTAAACAATCTTGGAACTATCGCCAAGTCTGGAACCAAGGCCTTCATGGAGGCTCTTCAGGCTGGAGCTGACATTTCTATGATTGGTCAGTTTGGTGTTGGTTTCTACTCTGCCTTCCTTGTTGCTGACAAAGTTACCGTTGTCTCGAAGCACAATGATGATGAGCAGTACGTTTGGGAATCCAGTGCTGGTGGATCCTTCACCATCAAGCTTGATGATGGTGAGCCCCTTGGACGTGGTACCAAGATCGTACTCCACATCAAGGAAGATCTGGCTGAATACGTGGAAGAGAATAAGATCAAGGAAATCGTCAAGAAGCACTCTCAATTCATTGGCTACCCCATCAAACTCCTTGTTCAGAAGGAACGTGAAAAGGAATTGAGCGACGATGAGGCTGAGGCTGAAGATGAAAAGAAGGAGGAAGAGGATGATGGAAAACCAAAGGTTGAGGATGTAGGTGAAGATGAGGAAGAAGATGGAGACAAGGATAAGAAAAAGAAGAAGAAGAAGACCATCAAAGAAAAGTACACTGAAGATGAAGAGCTGAACAAGACTAAGCCTATCTGGACACGAAATCCTGATGACATCACACAAGACGAGTATGGTGAATTCTACAAGTCATTGACCAATGACTGGGAAGACCATTTGGCTGTCAAACACTTCTCTGTTGAAGGACAATTGGAATTCAGGGCTCTTCTCTTCGCGCCCAGAAGAGTGCCATTCGATCTTTTCGAAAGCAAGAAGAGGAAAAACAACATCAAATTGTACGTCCGTCGTGTATTTATCATGGACAACTGCGAGGAACTTATCCCAGAGTACCTGAACTTCATGAAGGGTGTTGTTGACAGTGAAGATCTTCCCTTGAACATTTCTCGTGAAATGTTGCAGCAAAACAAAATCCTTAAGGTCATCAGGAAGAATCTCGTCAAGAAATGCTTGGAATTGTTCGAAGAACTTACTGAAGACAAGGAAAATTACAAGAAGTTCTATGAACAGTTCAGCAAGAACATTAAGCTTGGAATTCACGAAGACAGTGGCAACCGCTCCAAATTGGCTGACTTGCTCCGTTTCCACACATCTGCTTCTGGTGAGGAAGCATGCTCTCTGAAAGAGTATGTTGCCAGGATGAAGGATAACCAAAAACATATCTATTTCATCACTGGTGAAACCAAGGAACAAGTAGCTAACAGCTCCTTTGTTGAGCGTGTCAAGAAGCGTGGCTTCGAAGTTGTCTACATGACTGAGCCCATTGATGAGTATGTTGTTCAGCAACTGAAGGAATATGATGGCAAGCAGCTGGTATCTGTAACCAAGGAAGGTCTTGAGCTGCCAGTTGATGAGGAAGAGAAGAAGAAACAAGAGGAAGACAAAACTAAATTCGAAAACCTTTGCAAGGTCATGAAGACCATCCTGGACAACAAAGTTGAGAAGGTCGTTGTATCCAACCGTCTTGTTGACTCTCCCTGCTGTATTGTAACGTCCCAATACGGCTGGACCGCCAACATGGAGAGAATCATGAAGGCCCAGGCCCTTCGTGACACATCCACCATGGGATACATGGCTGCCAAGAAGCATCTTGAAATCAACCCTGATCACCCAATCATCGAGAACCTCAGACAGAAGGCTGAAGCCGATAAGAACGACAAATCCGTCAAGGACTTGGTCATCCTTCTTTTCGAAACCTCTCTCCTATCGTCTGGCTTCTCCCTAGACGAGCCACAGGTACATGCCTCTCGCATCTACAGAATGATCAAGCTTGGTCTTGGCATTGATGAGGATGAGCCCGTTGTTGAAGAAACCAAAGCTGCCGAAGAAGCGCCATCCCTGGAGGGTGGAGATGAAGACGCTTCGCGAATGGAAGAAGTCGACTAAACTACATAGCGTTTTATATGTAAATTAACATCACTCATCGTTAGGAAAAACAAAATACGCCGCGTTTTATGTGGTGTGCAAGCGTGCATTTACCATGACATCCGCTGTAACTATACAGATTTGTCATTGTTATTAGGACATTTTTTATTTTAATTATAATTTAATTAATCATTCCTAAGTAAGATAACACACCAAACACCAAAACCACACATTATTGTCAATAAGACTTAAAGTAATAAAAATACCGTTTTCGAAATATATATGGTTTTTACCTCTTTTTTCTTCCTTGTTCTTCTCCTTGTGTTTACAATATTAAATAATAAAAAAAAATTTTTTATTACATTACATTAAAATTTCATTATTAAATGTATATATATATATATGCATATATAGTCATTCATGTTAAGAATTTTAACCTTTAGACCGCCGGGATTACGTCATATGGCGCGTGGGTCTGACTCGCACACATCCACCCTTGATTGGGTCCTACCTAGTAGGCCTCAGAACACTTATACAGGGAAAATCGATTTTTCATTTTTCAAAAATCCCGGCGGTCTAAAGGTTAATACTTGATAAGATATTTTATAAGTGATAATAAATTAATAAAGCTTTTCAACAACTTTTTTTGTACAGTTTACTTGAATACAAATATATATATATATTTGTTCTTTTCAACTTTGAAAGGTTTTTAACCTATAACTTAAAAAGTTATAAGTTTTAAATATATAATGTACTACTTAATTAAATTACAAAACCTTTTGTAATACGTTTTCTAGATATTTATCTGAAAGAATTTCATTACGTACATACTTATAATACAATGTATATTAAAAATCACTACTTTATAAACTGTACAAGCAATCAGGCCGCGGGGGTGAAAGGAAAGCTTGCATTTCAAAAGTCAAACCTCCGAGCCAATCAGAAGCGCTCTCTGCCGAAAGCTTCGGGAAGGTTATTGTGCAACGCGCACTGTCTGTCTGCTGCTCGGTCAGTATTATGGGTCACAAGCGTATCACGAGCAAAGTCGCCTATTTTTCATGACTTTTTCATCCTATTATCCACGTAAACAAGAAGTTTATAAATAAAACGATGGCGAGCAAAGGCTGGAAGGTATGTTAAATTATCATTGAAAACAAACAATCGATAACAGGAGTTAATTGTCGAGTTTGTCCTGCTACTACCACTGACCCGAATGATTAAAAAATTTTTTACTTTCTAGGTGGTGCAGGCGCACGTACCACTGATAAGGTTCCGAAAGGGTGGCAACAATCGAGGTAACTATCGTCCTTACGTATCCACGTTTATTAAAAAATCCGAGCTTTTCCGTGAAAAGTAACAAATTAATTTTGTTGGTTAGTTACTGCTGCAGCAGGAGGGGGTCATAACCCAGTATCGTCGCCGTCTGGTCCAGGGCCGGCGACAGCGGGTAAACCGGCGGGCGCCACGGGGCCGAACGTCGTCGTGCTCCCGATCATCGAAGATTTCCAACTGCCACGAAGATTTCAGAGGAGGCAGATCGACTCCAAAGAAATCGACTACATTAACGTTAGTATAGCCGTGTTTACCTCGAAAATTTTTTAACTCGTAAATTTAGAATTTAATGGTTACATAATTATAAGCTGACGAAATTAATACTGTGAATATGATTTTGCAGCGCGGCGGTCCAGAATAAGCTCAAAGCTCATCGAAAGGAGTCATCCATCAAGACAGATGCCTATACGGATCATTTCCCATACATTTTCAATGCGAGACTGCAATAGCGCCAAGTATAACAATTATTATCCATGATGTCTAAAATCAATGACAGAAGACTATGTTAAAAACGAGTTAATATAATATATATTGCAATAAAACGAAGCGTTCGAAGAAACCAAAAACTCCGCTCTTTTTCTTATTCTTTTAAAATAGAACTACAGCTTTCCTTGAACTCGGCCACTCTCGATGTCCCATGAGCAAGGCTATACGCTGCGGTTGCGACAGGCCGCAGCACGCGCGACTTTATATCGTGTCGCTCGCGCGAGCCGTCGCTTATACGCACTCTCGTCTGTGTGCGTCTGCTGCGTGTGCGTAAGTTTTCGCACATTTGACATTGCCCGCGAGCTCGCTATTTTCGGATTAGCCTTTTCTAATGTCCGAGAGTATATTAGAAACGAGCGAGCTTAAAAATAGACAACGCTAGCGCGCGATTCCCAGTGTCTGCGCGAACGAGCTTTTCTTCTTCGTCTTCTCGTTCCGTTGCGCGGCTACTCGGGCTTTCCATAAGAGAATTTTCACGGGCGAGCCTCTTTGATAATAGACCAAACGAGAACGAGCTTTCGTGAATAATTTAAAGTCGAGGAAGAGGGCCACTAGCGCAGGGCGCGTTCCGTTCCACGGCCCTGGGGAAAACGCGATACAGATAGAGAGAGAGAGAAGCCACTGCGGTATATACGTGCGGGAATCCGCGAAGGTGGCTAAGAGCAGACGACACGCGCGGCTTTTCCAGAAATACGCGTGTGGGCGCTTTTGCGCGTGTGCGGCGTCTGCTCTCTCTCTCTCTCTCTCTATCTTTCGCATACACCTACCCCCTGCGCGCTGCTGCAGCATTCTGCGATCTTCTTGCGCGCTCATCCCGTGTGTGCCGTCGCTTATAGAGCTACCTATTCGCGCGCGCAGTTGTCGAAGACACACCGCGAAAGGCGCATTACAGGGGCGGGCCCTTAACATATCCCGCGGCGCTAGCGCTTACATTAGTATAATATTTTCATTATACGAGGCTTGAGCAGCTACACGCGCAGCTTCCTAAATGTGCAAGCCGAGAGCCCGAGCGCGCTGCTCCACGACGTTGGGACCGCTGCTGCTGGGGAAGGCCTGACACATCGGTCATCGTCATTACCCGCGCCCCGCTGACCCCGACATTTGTTCGACGACGACGATCCCCATCGAAACGACGACGACGAGATTCCGAGCCGAACCCCCTGAATAGGCAACGACGACGACGACGCGGTGTTTCTTCGCTCAAGGAGAGAACTGCGCAAGACTATATATACTGAGAAATATATATATATACATATATTGTAAGTAAGGGAGAGTAAGGAGAGAGGATAAACGCAAAGTTTACAAACACAGCAAGCAACATGACGGAAGCGTCTACCGAGTTCGGACCGCGCAAGACGGTGATCATCCTGGCGGTCGTCGCTGGCTGCTTCGCCGTGCTCTGGCCCAAGATCTTCTACCCGATGATTGCGGGTAATGTCGCGACTACCCCACCACACACGGCTGATAGCTCCGGTGAGTTGGACATAAGAGTTATAGATATATATGAACATCTAGCGCGTGCGTGTAGCACGTATACGCGCAATCTCTACGCGCACTTTCGTTTTATTTTATATTATTATTTTGATTTATACCTATTTTTCGTTTCGATTTATTTTACTTTTTATTTACGTTGTTATTTGATAGGCTGTTGCGACGTCATATTCGAGAGCGATGTGACGGCCGTCGATATAATGCAGGAGCTATGTCACAACATAATAAAGCATCACCAGGTTGACCCTCGCGTGAGGGATGCTATAGAAGTAAACAAATTTAAAAAGCTGACGCCGTCGAGTGCGAGCCTCTGCAGGGAAGAGGTGCTTGCTAGGTGTGGCATAGATTTGTCCTCATTTTTGGCAGAGAAAGAGCGATTAAAAAAATCTTATAAGCAGGTGTTAGAGGAGATTAGAGGGTTTAACGGCTCCTTGTGCCTTAAAATGCAATTTGGAGTACCGTTAGCTCGATTAGGAACACCTCATCTAATTAGATACCACATTTTAATGCCACACAGTAAGACTTTTTTTTGCAAAAGTTGACAAAGTGTGAGTTTATTAACAAATTTTGGCATTCATACTTCTTATTTGCACATGACTGTGACTAATGCTGGGCTATTATTTCATTAAATTTGTCCTCTAATATTTTCAATCATTGTACAAATGATTTGTACAAGCTTCTTAATGTAATTAGGTTTAACAATTAAACAACATTTAAAGAATTGATACTCATTATAAATATTTATACATAAGCAACAGATACATAACTTTTGATCAGTTAGTCATGCATGTGTATGTGGAAAGCAAACCTGAAGCTTCCATTTGGTAATTGGCAAACTTCCAAATTAAAAAACATAACAGTTGGCAAGCACAAGGTTTAAAAGCACTGTCATAGTTTGAAATACATTCTTTATTAGCCTTTGAGAAAAGCAAACTAACAATTTTTTCATTTTACTAAAGAAATGATTTATCTTATTTTTAAAAAATGTAACAAATCAAATTTAAATTTGAACTCAAAATGAACAATGTTTAATAAAATTTTCTTTATGTAGGTCCAATAAGACAAGAAAGACAAACACCACCTCATGCTGGGAGCTACCATCCAGCGCTAAGAGAACGAGGTAGAGCCATTCCATCATCTCACATTGTGCCTAAAATTCAAGATAGACCTGACCACGTAACACCTATGAAAATGAGACCACCAATGGGAGGGGCAGGCCACGTGGTGGCTGCACCCAAGGGCACTGGCTCATTGGGACTTCTCATGCCACTGTATACAATAGGGATTGTACTCTTTTTTATCTATACAATATCAAAGGTACTTATGGGAATCGTCATGCCACTTTATACTATAGGAAATGTTCTATCTTTCCTCTATAAAATTCTTCAGGTATTTATTTCCTTTCCTCTGTTTTGTTTGAATTCTCTCACAACTTTTTTCAAGTGTGCTCCTTTTTTGTTTTAACTAACCCATTTTATTTTAAATTATTATTTTAAATTATTACTTGTCATTTCTATATATGAGGCAATTTTCAACTATTATTTTAAATTATATGAAATAGATTGTATATTTATATTACTATTTCATAGGTATTAAGAAAAAATGGAGATACGGAAATAATGGGGCCTGAGTACTCGACTGCATCTGCTGAAAGAGAATATCAAAAAATGGTTTTCAATCCTGAAGTATTTGCTGCTGCAGTATCTGCAGTTAATGGAACTTCAAATGAAAGAAAAGAAAGGTCTTCGTGTCAAATGGATGAAAAGCCACCTACAATTGATGAATTAAAAGAACGTAAGTTTGTTTTTTTTAATATATATTGAAAATTACATATATTTAGTTTAGATTGGGTGGGATGTACATGAATTGTCATTTATGCTCCAATTACGATTGTAAACTGTAAATCCATTTCTAAATTGTACATGCTGCTGGAACACAAAAGAAGCGGCAAGTGATATAGAAATAGACCAACTCAGACGGCGATTGGTAGAAACAGAAGCAGCTATGGAACGAATTGTTGTTCAAATGAGCAACTTATCGCGTTCTGTTATGACTTGTTCGACCCCTCCACCAGAATCCAAGGTTTAAAAATGAAAGTTTTTGAAGCAAGCCATTTTTTTTTTTTAATTTTTAAATTTCCATAACTCGTAAAACTGCACGTTTTTGCGCACGTTTCAAGCTTTCTTTTGCATCCCTGAATATTTGGATTAAAATATTTTTTAATATAATTTGTTTTCAAAATTATTTAAACATATGGCCTGCATAGATGTAGAATATTTTTGTAATATATAAAGTTTTGTTAATACCGTTAATCCCAAGAATTTAATAAAAAATGTTAGATATTATAAATACAACATTTATTGTTTATTATTTATATTTACATGTATTAGTTATAAGATGTTATTAGTTATTACAGAAAATCTATTTGTGATAAACAGGTGGGTGTAGACTGAAAATGGTAAAATTAGTTGTAGCATTCGAATTGGAGATATTGGCAATTAAATCTACGTGATTTATGTTATAATTTCATATTTTTCCAACAAGTAGCTCAAGCTCCAAAGTCTAATGGTCTGGCAGATGGGGTCAGCCCCAATTCAAAGGTATTTTCCTATCATTAGAGAGTGTTGCTCTCTTGTCTGGAAAATAACCAATAGTTTGATGCTGCTTTTAGCTGAAAAATTTTCTATTTGATGTGATCATTGATACTAATATCTCTAATTAATTTGAATGCATAATATTATTTATTGTACATAGAAAACATTTTGTTAGCTTGTTTGAGATATGAAAGTTGTTTAATTTTATATGATTTTATTCACTTTTAAGAGTTTTAGCTTTTCCTTTAATTTAGCATGCTAAAATTATTTAATCATTTAATACTAATTTTATGAATATATACCAATAAATTTATGATAAAATATTAGGAATCTAATCTACATGAAGACACATGTGATCAAGATGAAAAAGAGCTGGAAGGATGTCATGAAGCTCCAACAGTAAAGGTTGTAAATCTGGAGATGACTGCATCCTGTGAAGGAGGACAAAAACTAAGCAGACCAAGTACACCTGTTCTTTTGACTCCACATGGGTAAATATACATTTGACAAATATAAGTAATATTGGATTAACATATATATTAAAAATAATTTTTATTTCTAGCCATACGGAAGAAAAAGAAAAATCACCCCCAATATCGATTTACTTAGAAGGTGCACTTCCTCCACAATGTGAATTGCTTGTCACAGATTCAAAAACGCAAGAAATTCCAGAAGAAGAAAGTGTGGAAGTCCCAGTCGTTCTTTCTGGAAAAATGACACTTTCCCTCATCAGCTTTGACCAGGTAGCAGCTGTAAGAAAATATTAAAATAACCAACGAATCAAATGAAACTACGGAATCTTTTTTTATTTGGTGATTCTTTTATTATTTAATTTCAATAGCTTTGCTTTAATACTGGCTGTTAAGCAAATAACACAACTTTTAGCTAAGCTACTGATTTTACCACTAAGTATAACTTTCTATTAATATTATGAATAAGTACTTTTATAATTAATAAAAATTCATACTTACTAATAATTAATAAAGTAAAATGTTAATTTTTTTTCGTTTGGTATAGTTGTCATGGTTGTTGTAATACTTTTAGTTTATTAATTTGTTATTTCATTTAATTTTATTCGTGAACATTTTTTAAATTATATTTTTTAAATTATTATTTGTAGTAAATTGCTAATTTTGTATTCTCTCTTTTTTTTGTTACATAGGAATCCCAAGATGATGAACAACTGGAAAATGAAGTTACAAATGATTTAAGATCTATGAACAATGAAAATATACCAAGTGAACATCATGAAAGTGAACCAAAAAACAATCAAGAAAACTTAAACAATACAAGGATAGACACATTAAACAAGGACAAGTTAAGTAATGAAGAAGAAATTTATGAAAGTGAAAGTGAAGAAGTAGACAATGATGAAGAAGATAACTCTGCTGACGATGATGATATTAGCGCAGCAAATATTCAAAAACGTCTTGATAGAATTCAAGAACATATGAAAATGTCTTTAGAGGATATAAAAAAATTGAGTGAAAGTCATACATCAGAAGAAGAAGATGAAAAGGAAGAAGAAGAAGAAGAGGAAGAAGAAGAAGAGGAAGAAGAGGAAGAAGAAGAAGAAGAAGAAGAAAAATTAGAAGAAGAAAAATACCGTGACTATAGTAAAACCAAAGAGAAAAAAAATAATGAAGTGCTTCTTAAAACAACACAAAAAGACAAAAATTACATTTTAGAATCTGACGAAGAAAGTGGCGATAACGAAGAAGAAGAGGACGAAGAAGAAGAGTTTGACAAAGGCATTGCTGATGAGGAAGAAGAAGAAGAGGAAGAAGACGAGGATGAAGAAGTTGAAGAAGATGAAGAGGTGGACGAAGAAGAGGAAGTGGAAGAAGTGGAAGAGGAAGAGGAAGAAGAAAATGACGAAGATGAGGAAGTTGAAGAAGAAGTGGAGGAGGATGACGATGAAGAAGAAGATGAAGACGAAAATGATAAAAATAAAGAAAATAAGAGAACAATGAAAATAAAAGAACAAATAGTTACCAAGAATACAAATTAGAAAAATTGCATCTAGTTCAATTTAAAAAAATTAACGTTTATATAAAAAATATAGAAAGTTTATGGAGTCGTTTTTTACAAATCATGTTTAAATACAAATTCGTACAAGATAAAGTCTTGCATTTTAAAAATAGTTACAGATTATTTTTTAGTTCATTTATTATTTACAAGTATGCATGATAATAATGATACATAGTTAATTTTTTATTCTACAAATGTTTGATTGGTAAATCTGTAAAGTATTGTACAGGTTTCTCTATCAACTACTGCATTCTTCCTGTAATTTAAAATATTGCAAATATAAATAAATTGTGCAGTTAATTCTGGTTTTCTTTGCCAATAAGACATACAGAGTAGTATTAAGTTTTAAGTTTATGTTTCTATGAATAAGCTCTTTTGTAAAGAAAAAAATTGCATGTGCACTTCAAAATGTTGCATAGTATTTCATGAAAGTACTGAAATTTGAAAGTCGTATGTTTCTTA
Source organism: Torymus texanus (assembly GCA_036873485.1). NCBI lineage: Eukaryota > Metazoa > Arthropoda > Insecta > Hymenoptera > Torymidae > Torymus > Torymus texanus. Next base: position 3,631,079 of record JAYJLV010000027.1, on the reverse strand, counting down.
TTGAAAAGAAGAGACAGTCTTATTATGTACAATTATGTTTTTTTCTACATTTAATCAATTTTATTGTTAAAACAAAGTGTCAATATAAATTAATACACCAATTTTAAAAAATTTATTGCTGTTGATTACTTATTATCCTTAGTTTCGTTGTATTTAAAGTTTTGAGTCTTGCAAAATTTTTCTTAGAAAAATATTTTTTGTATATATAAAGGAAATATAATTCTTCTTATAATTAAATTTATGAGTTATTTTAGACATTAACGTGAACTTTTTTAAAAATTCTATATATAAGAGTCAACAAATATAAATTATTCTAAATTTTTAAATTTCGTAAAAAGCGCCACTCTAACCCCGTGGCCCAGCGCACTTCCGTTATTTGACTCTTTTTCCGGTTCGCTGTATCGAAAACCGACGGAATCATGAAGGCCAAAGGAGAAGTAAGTTTATTTTTATATTTTCTTTAGATTAATATGTAATAAAAATAATATATAGTTATTCCTTATTCAATATGCAACGTTTTGATTATCGATAACCCTATTTTTTGATTGACATTCATATAGAAACATTTTCTATGCGTCGACATGTGATGAACATGGAATCAATCACATGTGTTGCATTTTGAATTGATAATAAATATTTTATAATGAAAAACTTGATGTTTCACAATGTCTTTATTTATTTTTGAGCTAAATAACTTGAAGTATCACAAATGAAATCTTTTTATCTTAACGATATCATGTGTTGATTACAAACATACTTCTAACCTATAAATAACCTAAACCGCAAGAAGATGAGATTAAAAAAAAAAAATTATGGATTGAAAATCCTCAATATAAACAAGCACTAAAATATTTTTTTCTAATATGAAAAATATTTCCTTGTATAATATTAATAAGTTTTTTTTTTATTACAGTTGAAGGAGTTTGAGGTGATTGGGCGCAAATTGCCCACAGAGAAAGAAAAGAATACTCCTCTGTATAAAATGAGGATATTTGCTCCAGATGTAATTGTGGCTAAGTCGAGATTTTGGTATTTTTTGCGTCAGCTTAAAAAGTTCAAAAAATCAACTGGTGAAATCGTTTCTCTGAAGCCGGTAAAACTTTGTTTATTATATCTTTATCTTCTTCGTTTATTATAACTTATTTTTAAAATGTTCTTATTTTATCATTGTAGATCCCAGAAAGATCACCAATCAAAATTAAGAACTTTGGAATTTGGTTGAGGTATGATTCCAGATCAGGTACCCACAACATGTACCGTGAGTACCGTGACTTGTCTGTCAGTGGTGCTGTAACTCAGTGTTACAGAGACATGGGAGCCCGTCACCGTGCACGAGCTCATTCCATTCAAATTATTAAAGTGGAAGTTGTAACGGCTGCTAATTGCCGCAGGCCACAAATTAAGCAGTTCCACGACTCAAAGATAAGTTTCCCATTGCCGAAACGAATTCAACACAGGAATCGTATGCCATTATTCAGTGTCCGCAAACCAAGAACTTATTTCCTTTAAGTTCGTACATTTTATTTGATACTGTTGTAACATCTTGACTTAAGGAAATAAATAATGGAATCTTTTGTTAGTTCAAAATTTATAATATTCTTTTTCTTTTTATAAAAATTTAATCTTAGATTTTTATTCCTTTAAAAATGTTTACAGATAGGTATAATTGCCAATTATTTAAGTAAATTACATTTCAATTTCGTAAAATACACTTTTATTGTATTATAAATATCAGTGCTATCCAAAATCGTAATGTAATAACAATTTTTGTTACTAAAATTTGTAGTTAGTACAGAATCAAATGATTCTTTTCTTATATATTATTCAGTACTTACAAATAATATTCTTTATTTTTATTTACATATTTCAAGTATTTAAAAGTTTTATGTTGCTTTACTACTTTATTGAATACAGTAGTATACAATTATAATAAAATAAATGTCTCATTTAAAATGTAAACTTTATAATACTTATTGGACATATATGATAAAAATATATTTAATTATATATTACATTGCAGTCTTATTTATAATTGTTTCTCGTAAAATAATATTCTTCAAGCATTTAATAATTAATAGATTGTAATCTAAGTGCCATTTCAATGACATTTTGTGGAGTACAGTCTTGATAACATATATACAATTCTTTAGGCCTTGGGGTTGCATATAATCGACCAACAACCCAATAAGTACAATTTTCCCATTCAAATAAAATACCATGCTCCTTAATCGCAATTAAACTTTTGTTTATCACAGACTTGCCTGTATCATGACTCAATAATTTTTTATATCTTTTTGTATCACTCAAAAGTTTATGTATTGTTTGACTACACATACTTAAATTATTCAAAAATTCTGGATCCAATTGATTTAATCTTGATGATATCAAAATTCCTTCAAATAGATCTATGTGTACATAATAAAGTAAAGAATTTTTATCACCCGTTGTGATAACTTTAGGTATTATGTATTCAGCTTGATTTAATAAATTTTCTCTAATATTACTGATGTCTGAAATTCTTGTTTGGTCATTCTGAAAAAATTTATTTTCACATAGTATTATATAAAAAACAAAATAAATCATAGCATTAACTTTTAACAACTTACATCCAAATCTGAGTCACTATCATCAGAGTGTCTTGAAGTTATAATAGTATTTCTTTCTCTAGTAGCTCTTCTTCCTAAAATGGGTGCAGCTTGATCACTTACTTCACTAACTTGGCTAAGAGAGTCTTGACTGGGTGAATCCCTAGATGTTTCAAGAGAATATGCTGCAAAGATCAAATAGTAAATAATTAAAATTTCAATTTTTGTTTAATGTAAAAATAAAGTCATACCAGTATTTATGTCAAGACGAGATTCTTCAGTATTTTTATTCTTTAACATAGTAGTATTTTCATAAGACATTTTATTTAAACTAGAAGTAAGATTATTCATAGATTTTGATTGGCTTGTTTTAATAAAACCAACAAGATTTTCCGTAATACTAGACGGTATTTTAAACATCGATTCTTTTTGAGGTAAAGCAACTTCAGGTTTGGCATTGGCAGTAATCCATTTTTCAGCCAACATTGAAATACCAATTTTTCGTATATGTTTAAGTGTTTCCTGAGCCTCTTCAACATAGAATATATCAGGACCGGAATTCTCTTCCAACCTAATGACATTTATTAATTATTTATTATACTGTTATAATTATTTAGAGTATTATAAGTATAGTGCAAAGGCTTACACAGCTGTGCAACCTCCAGATTCTAATATCACAACCAGTAAATCATGACCATATCCAACAATAAGTAAAAACCATTTATCTGGTAATGAATAAATATTTTCTTCTTGCCATGCCAATTTTCTAGCTATACAAGATGAGGGATATACTCTTTTCCAAATAACAAGAGATTTAACTTGTTCATTATTTATTAAATTCGTAATACCATGCCTTCTTAAAAATGAATGAACTTGTCTTAGATCTTCAGCAGGTAAATGGGAACCAAGTAAATACTTTTTGTGGTATAAACAACTTCCTAAAATTGTATATAGCCTTTGACATTCTATCGGATCCTGATTCTAGACAAATAAAAGTATAAATTAGAGTACTAAATTGCATTTCACTTAGTGGATATATAAAAATAATAAGTACCCAATCTCTATAGTCCATTGCTTCCATTTCACTTAATGCTGCATCAAGTTGAATTTGGGCATCTCTTGGTAACTGTATAGAATCAACAGCTGGTAATAAAAAGTTAAAATCACATTGCCTTATTTCATCTACATTTGTATTAGCTTTTATATTCTCCAAATGCATTTTATTAAACAAAATTTTGTCTTTATAAAGACGAGAAAAAAAGAGGTAAAAGAAATGATCTAAATGTGAGTGATTTTCTTCTTTTTCAAAACATTTTGTTACATTTTCATTAGTAAAAGCCAAACAACATACTATATCTGTTGAAAGTTCTATAGCTTCTTGTTTGCTGCAGCTTTAATATAATATTATACTTTAGTGAGTAATATAATTCTTACAATTACTTATCATAAAAATAAATTATTATTCCTACCATTTGTCAGGCATACATATTAAAAGTAATTCTTCTTTATAAGAAAAATAAATAACATGTGTTAATCCACTCTGTGCCATAATAGTTGTACTAAAATGATGTTTTTCTTTCAATATAAAATATTTCAACATATTTATGATTTAAAATATATTTATCGACCTTACCTAACTGGTTGTGGTCCAATGATATCTGGCAGCATATGATTCAAAGTTATAAATGCTCCTTTAGTAATTGATAGAAAAGACTGTACATTTTTATTTTTTGATTTTGGGAAAGAATATAATACACCTTGCATATCTGATTCATTCTCTGAAAATTCATTAATTTTTACACAAAGGACTCCTAGAGGATCTTTTACCAAGGAATCCATAAGAATTTTACTTTCTTCTTTATCAACTAACTGCCGAGCAAATAATGATTGCTAAAATAAATCATATTTTAAGTAAGAAAAATCACATTTTTCTGTATGATTGAAGTCTTAAAATACAATTAAATATTTACTTACATTTGGGCAGCTCATTGTTGCTGGAAAATTTTCATAATTTACCTCATGAGCATTTCTTTGAAATTTACAGATTACCTATAAATAATGTACAACATTTTATATCATTATATTTGACAAAAATATTTAGAATGTAAAAATTATTAGAATTTGCAATTTTAATTGTTTCATACACTAGTTGAAGAAGCAATCCCAGAAAGTAAATTATCTATATTATGATTATTGACTTCTTTTGAATTAATTGATTGTAACCAGTCTCCTATTTTAATATCTTTGCTCTTCAAAGCCTCCCCATCAGGAACAAATCCTGCCACTAAAATCTTAGATTTGTCTGAAGCAATCCTTGGAATTATACCTAAATAAGCTTCACATGCTGTTGCTCGTCTTCCAAGTTTATGTCTCTTTTCAGGATCTACCCAAATATTAACAATATACTTTTCACCAGCTTTAAAATCATCTACAGCACTTTCTCGTTCCCTATTTATTCTATTGATTGATTCTTGATTTTGTTTGAATTCTGAAGCCAGACCATTGACCCTAACACTGTGTCTGTAACTTTCTTTACGCTTTATCAAACGTATTAATTTGCCTGCTCTTGTACTTCTACGGCGAGTTAATTCAGGTGGTGGAGAAATGTATTGATTACTGTCATTTGTTTTATTATTTTGAGATGTATAAGAGTCTGCCAAGGATTCAATATAAAAAACTTCACCAGCAGCACTTATTTCAGATTCCCATTCTATTGCTGAGCTATAATTTGTAATCTGTTAATATCTTAAATAACTTGAGAAAAACTAAATTTATAGATTTAAATTTACCTTGTACTATTTGAATAATAAGATCCAGAACTTGAACCACTATCACTTGCCCAACATTCATGTTCTTCATCAATAGGATGCTTTTCATTTCTAATATATCCATAAGTCTGTTCTTCATGTTGATAAGCAGGATTTTTATCCTTTGAATTATTCATTGTGTTAAATTATGAAATAATTCAGAAAAAAGGAATTAAGTCATTTACTGCTTATAACATTATTAATTGAGAAATATAAACTAGTTGGAATGCAGGTAAACATTGTCAAAACAATTGTTGAAGTATTTTTGACGACTGCATACATTTGTGTACGTTAGAGCGTGCGTCGCCATTGGCGTAAAACAGGGGCATTTCTCGGAATCGCAGGTGAGCGAGTGATCGCAAGGTGGAAAAGGGAGGGGGAACCGGTCATCAGGCATTATTATGAATGCAGGTATGTTCCGCGTTTATCACAGCAGAATAAAAACAAACAAACAAAACAATACAATACGAGACAATTGTATTTGCATCTGTATAGATTGAAAAACATAACTACGTTTAAAAAAATTATATTTTTATTGGATCATCATGCCAAACGTTACAACTGTTACAAGTAATAAAAATAGAAGTACATTGTTCTTTTTATTTACAAAATTTAAATGACGGAGTTTAAAAAAAATGAATGTAAAAATTTAAAGAAATTATTAGATTTCAAATACATTATTAAAATTATTTATGGCTACTACATTACAACGCAGATCACTTCATGTTAAGTTTTACTAGTCTTCATTCTCAAGTGGCAATATTAACAACTCATAGAGTGAAAATACAAATAGGCCTACTTAGCATAAAAAACAATTGAATTTAAGATGTATTTACTATTACAGACAGTCTTATCTAATTGATTGTTTCAAACGTGATGCAACAGATTTTGTTTCAATAGGCTCTTTCTTTTTGTTGGGATCTACCTGGAAGCACTTCCACAGTCTTAATGTTTCATCTGCTCCAGCACTGAGTACTGTGGTTCCATCAGGTGACATAGCAAGATGCAAAACTCTACTTGTATGTCCTGTCAATTCAGCTACTTTAGACATAGCTGGATATTTCCATATTGTTAGTTGATTTTGTGCATAACCATGTCCTGATACTATCTCTTTATAAGTAGTTGACCAAAGTAAAGAGCAGACTTGGGATTTTGTATCAATTGTATTTAGACAAGCACCTAAAAATGATATTATTTAAAAACATTAATAAAATAAAAATAGTTACAAAATTTAAGTAGTTTGATAAATTTTATATTTATTTTGTAACTCTGGCTACCTGTGTTGCAATTCCAAAATCTTATGGTTCTATCAGCTGTACCTCCACCACTTGCTAAAATATGATTTTGCCAAGGACACCAAGCTAGAGCTTTTACAGCTGCTTGGTGTTGATTTAAGGAATAAATTGGTTGAACATGAGAATAATTTTGACCAGCCATGCAGGGCCAAATTTGGAGCATGTTATCATTTCCTCCACTTGCTAAATACTTTCCATCTGGTGACCATTTTAAACCACAAACTTCCTGGGCATGAGCATTGATTGTGGAAACTAGATGCTCACGTTGTCTTACATCATGATGAATAATTTGTCCTGCCCTGTAAATTTCAATTGGTTACAGAAAACATATTATTGTGTTCTTTTTAGAATTAATTATCTTGAATACTAAAAATAGTTCCTAATACTAACCTGCAGCCACTTGATAATATATGTGAATTCCAAGCAAGAGAGCCAACTCTTGCTGAATGCCCACTCATTACTCTTACTCTCTTCATTTGACTACAGTCCCACAACTCTGCATTTCCTACAGTTGTTCCTACAGCTAAATAAGAACCTTCTTGAATCCAAGCAACTGAACAGACATAGTCGTTGCCTTCTAATTCAAGAAGTTGTTCTATTGTGCCAGTTCCAGCATTCCATAAATAAACATTAGAGCCTAAAGCTACCGCTAAAATATTACTAGATGACCAGTCAACCAAATTTAAATCTGCAAAATAATTTTGTAATTTAGGATAATGGAATCAGTTTTTTATATTTTCATACATGACCATTTTTATAACTTACAGTAATCGTCTACAATTTCAGGTGCATCTAGAATACGATCTGGTGCTTGTGGAATATATCTTGATGAAGATTTCACACTAGCTGGAGTTTTTGTTTGACTGTATACAACTCGCAATGGATTCTGGAATCCTTCTGGTGGAGCTGGAGCTTTATTTTGATAAGATAATACTCTCATATTATTCAAATCTCCACCATGTAAGTTTTCCCCAATCAAACGTTGCATCTCACGTTTAGAAGGACTGGAGCATTCTGTTTGATTTCCGTCCTGTTCAGAATTTTGTTGTTGCTGTAACTATTATTACATTATTTATTAATATTTTAAGTTTTTCTAATAATAAAAAATGTTTATAATTTATTTAGAAATCTTACTTTATAGTATCCTAATTCAAAATTAGTTGTAGATCTTGAAGGAATAAATCTATCTCCCCCACATGGAGTTTTTGCTGGTGTTGTTGAACGACCTATTGAAAATTTAATGTTAATTTTAGAAATTGTTGATTAGAAAAAATATCAAATTAATCAAATGATTAATAAAATTACTTGGTGACTTTTTGTTTCCTTTGGAAGGTGTCTTTTTTGTTGTGTTACGATTTTCTAATCCCTTTTTAGGAGTTTTCCCCGAACTTGTGTTACTGTTACCTGCCATTGAGGTGCTCATAGCCTTTCGGGAAGCGTTCAGACTAATATTGGCACTAAAATTATATTTGAAATAATCAATTAAATTTATAATGCTCAATATAAGTATTAATATAATTTTAAAAAATTGAATGCACAACGCATACCTAGAAGTATTTGAAGAATCCATGCATTTCTTTTGCCATCTAGGCACAGGTCCTTTTATTGCTTCATCCATTCTTGTTAAATTGTTCAATTCTTTCATATATTTGAGATGGGACATTTTATTAATACTAAAATATTAAAAAAAGAAAACTCCTAAATCAATAATTTGGTTAATATTATTTATGGCGCAAAAGATGCGCGCATTTGTCACGTTTCCAGGATTCGCTGCTTTTCAGGGAAACTGAAAATGAATAATTAAAAAAAAAAATTAATTAATTCGTACTATAACTAAGTATATTATAGTACATAAATTCCTTACCGTTTTTGTATCACAGTCATTCACTTTTTTTAATAAAACTATTTTTCGAAGTAGAGCGTTTCATCAAGTGCGGATAGAACGCACAGCGTTGAGCGTTGTTTTAAAGGTCCAACCGCTAAACCTTGCGTCAACTGGCAACCGTTAAAATTTCAAATTTCAACCATAACTGTAGCGTTGGTTAGATAACCAAACTAGTGGGGAAAAAGGATCTAGACGAAAGATGGCTACTATTTTTCAATAAGCGCGGTTAGTTCAAATGTATTTTATAGCTGTTACAGGATGCTGCGTATGATTTTATATTTATAATGTACCTAATTTAATTCACTATATTTCTTCTGAGATGTCGTTATGTTATTATATTTCATGTATACTTATATTAAAAATATGATATAATTTTGTAATATGTGTTAGCAGTTTAGTAATGTTGTTTCAATTGATAATTTGATACTTCTATCTTGTTAGATGGCGGTACTATCGATAGTACTAGATCGCTAATAATTATTATTATTATAGAGAAATCTGGAAAGACAATAAAACTGGTGAAAATTTACTTACAAAACTAGATTTTAAGGGAGCGTCTACATAAGCAGAACCGAGTTCTGGTCCTCAAAGCTCCCATGGGTTCCGACTATCGATCTGTTGTGAG